>JBAGKO010112808.1:0-22201 GCA_037177275.1 Acacia concinna | reverse complement strand
CGAAGAAGACACACATTGATTGTTTTGATTTATTTTGGTTAAATAAAATCTTCTGTACAAAGTATGAGAAAGACTCATCTCGCATACTTATTTCATGCTCAATAAATAAAATATTATTACCCTCAAATAGATTATTTCAAATAAACACCTAATCAGTTTTTAAGGGGAATGATTTTGTGTAATTTGGTATGCCGATTACAAAAGTAAATCGTCCTTTATGGAAAAAAAAACTGGACATTTTGGGTTCAGATGACTTATCTACGTGTTTGGGGAAAAAAATAGGTCTAATGTATTTATTATAAACAAGTGTTTTATTTCCATAAGCAAAAAAGTTGGAGCTTATTTTACTGTTTTGCTTCTTTTTTTTCTTTTTCTTTGAATTTTTATTTTTTATCTTGTTGTTATAACTTACTCTTCTCAATCCTAATTATATGACCCAGTTGATTTTCTTTAAAAAATTTTAAGAAATCTAATTATATATATTGCTTTAAAATATTAAAATTTATATTTTTTCTTTAAAATGTTTTGTTTGACTTATAAACTAATAGGAGTATAATGTAACAAATCACCACATATAATATGATTCTTATATTTTTCAATTATTTCCTATTAAAAATTACTTTTCAACATATCAATTAAACAAGTTTTATTTTCACATCAGTAATTTACAAATGACTTATACTACCATCAATCCACACATAATCACATTATACAATCTAACTTATAGATATGTCTTATTAAAAATAAGTAACTTTTTCCATCGTTATTCCAAGCACACTCTTTATTTGAAATGAAACGGTCTTCAATAAAAAATGATGGTGATGTTTTATAAGCACTAAAGCCCATTTAACAAGTTTACATTCAGAGGGATGAGTAATTGTTATTAGCGGTGGATACAATGAGCCCAAAAAATTGACAGTGATAGTTTATAAGCATATAGGGAATTTAAATTAGAAATTTTAGTTTTGTTATTTATTTTATGGTAAATCTACCATAGAACATAATCATTGAACACATTAATTTTTTTTTTAATTTCGTGTGGATAATTCAGAAAATCAATTTGATTCCAGTATATCCAAAATCCTTCCTACTACAAATTCTTTTTACCTGGTCAAAGATAAAAGGGGATAGATGGTTATGAAATCATAACTTTCTGACCCGTTTTCTTACCGAACAATTTTAAGATGTGAAATGTTTCAAACAGATGTGGGGGTTGTTTGGGTCTCAGTTTATTTGACTTTTTTAATATTGTTTTAATAAGTTAAAGAGTTTATTTTAAATTGGGTGTTTGGATGGCAAAAAAAAAAAGCTACAAAAACAGTTTTTTGAGCTTAATGAGCATCAAAATATGAAACCAAAATTTGTGGCTTTTGTGGTGGTAAGGAGGTGGGGAAGGGGAGAGAGAAGGGAAAAAAATAATTATTTAGTTAAATTTTCTACAGAGTTGATGTATCGACTATCTCAGAAAATTTCAAACTCACTGTCATTAATCTCCAAATAATTTATGGGTATTTCTCAATTTTTCTTATACATTATTTCCATATTTATCTTTGGTTGAGCCATAAATTACAATCATACCATTATATTTCTGAAATTCAGATTTTTTGACATAATTTTCACCCAACTTTGAAAATTCATATCTAATTGTACAAATATTCAATTGAGGTGATTCTAAAGCTCAAATGTCCCTTGTTAAGTATAATTTTAGGAAAAAAAATACTTTCTTGGTTCAATTGGAATCATAAAATTTCCAGTAATTTTATTTTTGAACACTGCTCCAGAAACTGACAAATTTCACTAGGCAAACTTCAAAAATTCATACAGTATCTCTTAATATATACATCCAAATCATGCAAATGACATATCAAATTAAAACTTGAAATGTTTATTTTTAGACTGAAAATTTTCATGATTTTTTGACATCATTTGCCTAAGATAAACTAATATACAATAAGATTGTCATCAGTCTCATTCCAGAAATTAGCCAAAACTTACTTTGTCTATGATTGTTACACCAAAATTGACCATTTTATTTCCCTTATAATTTCATATACTTAGGGAATTTGATGAATAAAAATTTGGGATGTTACACATGTCTTACTTATTTTTAAATAAAATTTTTTTATCATAAGTTGCTTTTCTACTTATCATCCAAACATGTTTTATAAAAAAAAAGTAACTTCTACAAAGTCACATCCAAACACAACAACTTCTGATAAACCACTTATTTTTCTGAAGTTACTTCTCATAAGCCCATAAAAATGCTTATGATCTATGTATTGGAAATATGATCTATGTATCCAAATGCTTTTTATTTAATGCCAAGGGATCTCTTTATTTTTCAGAAGAGGCATATGCACTCGCACATGACAATGATCATTCTCTGCATCTTGTTATCCTTATTGATTCATGGTATAAAATGTGATTCCGTCTCTATGTCAAGTTATTTGTTGAATGATAATGAAGCATTGAAGGTATGTACACTTGCAAATTCTTTTGTGATTTTCAATTTCACTCATAGTTATCTTTTTATCGCATGAATTGGTTTGCTCACTAATTAGATGATATTTCTTGGTAATTTTTTTAATATATAAAAATAAAATAAAAAACTCCTTTCTTACAAAAATTTAAAAATTTCACCAGATGAATTGGTTTGCTCATTGATTGGATGATGCTTTTTGGTAATTTTTGTATATATAAAATTAAATAAAAAACTCATTTCTTACAAAAATTAAAAAAAATCATTTCAAAAGATTTTTGTGCCGTGTGAAGTTTTCAGAACCTCTGCAGGCATAAAAATGATTACTCTTCCGTGTGAGGTTATTATAACATCTGTAGGGAGTTTAATCCAAAATATTTTTTAAAAAATAAAATAAAATAACCATTTATTTCAAAATAAAAAATCAAACCAAGTAAAAATTATTTTTTTCCCAACAAATTAGACAAGCATTTTTACCCACTCGAATTACATAGGCTTTGATCCTTTTAAAGGGTATGTAAGTCATAGGCTTTATTCCTAAGTCAAGTTCAATTTTATAAATAAAAAATGTTTCCCTTTATTGTTCCTATGTCAAGTGACATACATTTTTACCTAGTCAAACTAATCGGGCTTTGATCCCTTTAAAGGGCACGTATGCCCTAATTTTTTTTTAATTTGAAAGAAATGGTTATTTTGTTTGAAAAATATTTTAGATTAAACTCCCTCATAAGGTTTTAATAACCTCACACGGAAGAGTAATCATTTTTATGCCTGCTGAGGTTTTGAAAACTTCACACAACATAAAAATCTTTTGAAATTAATTTTTTATTTTTTTGTAAGAAAGGAGTTTTTCATTTTATTTTTATATATGAAAAAAAATTACCAAGAAGCATCATCCAATCAATGAGCAAATCAATTCATGGGATGAAAAGGAAACTATGACTAAATTGAAAATCACAAAAGGATATGCAAGTGTGTGTACCTTCAATGCTTCATTATCATTCGACAAATAACTTGACATAGAAACGGAATCACATTTTGTACCATGAAACAATGGATGCAGAGAAGGATCATTGTCATGTACAAGTGCATATGCC
This sequence comes from Acacia concinna, assembly GCA_037177275.1. NCBI lineage: Eukaryota > Viridiplantae > Streptophyta > Magnoliopsida > Fabales > Fabaceae > Acacia > Acacia concinna. The sequence continues at coordinate 18,625 of JBAGKO010112808.1, read as the reverse complement.
TCTTCTAAAAATAAAGGGATTCCTTGGCATAAAAAAAAGCATTTGGATACATAGAAAAAGGGATCATGTTTCAAATAAAAATCTCACTCTCTTCAAGCCATGAGAAATATGTTTGAGCAATGAAATGGGATAAATAAAACTTCTCTACCTTACCTTACTTTCTCCCTATCACTTTTGTGTTTTCACTCCAAAACTAGCTTTGTCCTTTGATTCCCCAAAACTTTTTTTTTTCAACTTTTGCTCCTCTATTTATATGTTCAAATTAGGATTTCTTTTATAAATGCTCTCTCCTTTTTTTTTTTGAATTTTCAAATTTTCTTAATTTTCTACAATGGAAACTTTCTTACTTACGGCCTAATCAATGAGATTTTTTTAAAAAAACTTTTTAAGATGAGAACCAATCATTATTGAGAAATATAGGTTTTTGGATTTTTATTTTTTATTTTGATTCCCACAAGCAATTAGAATTTTTGTATATTTTATTTTTTCATGTTTTTTTAATGTTTTGTTTCCCTCTTTAATGATGATGATGATATCAATCATCACCAATGAGGTACTTTATTTTTTATGTTTTATGTTTAATGTTTTACAAACTTGAGCCCTAAACATCATCAATGAGAGGATTTTTATTTTCTCTTTTCTTCCTTTAATGGTTATTATCGACTTGAACCTCAAGCACTATTAATGAGATAGTTCTTTTATTTATTTATTTTTATTTTTTTGGGTGGGGCCCGAACAAAATATGGTGTTCACAAGGGCATTAATGTCTTTTTATCTAAAAAAACTTATTTTCACTGTTGTCCTTGGTCCTGCAGTGAAATTTTAGAATGTTTTAAGGTTTGACTAAAATTAATTTAGGTCATTGGTCCTCTATTAAAATTCTCCCTAGATAGAATGATACTTAGGAAAAAAAGAAAATTTCAATTGAGGACCAAGGACTTAAATTAATTTTAGTCAAACCCTACAATATTATGAAATTTTAGTCAAATCCCAAGGACCAAAATGAGAACAAGTTTTTCATATAAAAAGAAAATAATGCCCCTTATGTCATGAACAAGTGTGCAATTTTGACAATTGGAAATTAATGTGTTGGTCATATAAGGATTATACTTTGAGTTTAGGGTTTACCTATGGTAGTCGGTGTAACATTAAATACACTTTGAGTTTTTATAGCAAGACACTAGTAAATCTCATAAATGTTTTGGTTTATAGACAAATAACTTGGATCCCTTCATATAATTTTGCTAAGAAGGATTATGACATATACCATGTCCTTTTTGTAATATAGTAACCAAGATTATGTTCTCTAGTGGAGATGATAAGAAAACATTAGGGGTATTTGGAATCTTAATGTTCACTTGTCATTTAACTATAGGTATAATGTTTGTTGTCATGAAGTTTCTAGTTTTTACTTTTTGGTAAATTCCCTTAATGTACTTGTCAATGCTATTACAACTTTTGTTAATAAAGAAATATTATGATATGTATATGATAATTATGTCAATGCAATTATTAGTATTGGTGGTTATGTCTTTTATTGCAACTAATCTATATAGAGAGGAATATGGTGTTTGAGACTAATGACTTGTATATTTTGTCAATTTGCTCGAGTTACCCCTTCTTCTTTCATTTTGTCAAAACTATAACGAATATGGTGAAATCCATTACTATTTCAGCAAAACCCATAACAGATTTGGTTAATACCCATGGTTATTGTCACTTAATTTGCTCAATTACCTTGTGCATTTATTTTGGCAAAACCATCACTAGTATCATGATAGCCATTATAATTACAGTGAATACCATTACAGTTTTGGTTAATACCAATGGTTATTAGTCACTTAATTTGCTCAAGTACCTTGTTCCTTCTTTTTGTCAAACCCATAATGAGTCTAATGAAATCCATTATCATTCTAATGAATCCTATTAATAATTTGGTTAATACGAAAAGTTATGGTCACTCAATTTCCTCAAGTTACTCGTTGTTCATTCATTTTGTCAACACCATAATGAGTATTGTCAAACTATTATTATTATCATTGTGAATCATATTACATACTTTGTTCTAAATTACTCAATCAATTGGCATAATCTATGAACATAAGTATAAACTAATAACTCATTTGTGATTACCACATTTGCATTGTCTATATATGATTTACAATTGCAATTGTGCAAAAAAAAAGACCACATTTATCAATGACTTTACAAGTTTATCCCAAAAAGATCACATATGTTAATGACTTTACTAGTTTATCCCAAAAAGACTGCATTTGTCAATGACTTTACAAGGTTATCCTAAAATCCCTTTACAAGGTTACCACAAAATACTATGGTTAGGCACAAGGTCCATGCAGACCCACACCACTGTTGTAACTACAAATATAAAAAGCTTAAGTTAAAACATAATTACTTCAACTTTTTCCTCTTGTTGTTGGTAGGTTAGTTGTGTAGAAATTAGTCCCAAAGCAGCATCTCTCTATGTAATTATTTAAAAAATATATATATAAACAAATATCACTTTAAGTAAAAGTTACCCCTAATAATCTAAAACATTATGTTATCTCAAACAAGACCCTAATCAAAACATGAGATAGAATCAAATATTATTCTATCTCTTAGAAACAACAAATAAAGAAAGCAAAGAAGATGATTCAAACTATTCAAGGTGTCACATCACCTTTCTAAGCCATTTACCTTATTATATTATGTCAATTGGAACTACTAGTTATGACTTTTATTTGAAAAAACAATGGTTAAAAAATTTCTCTTATCACTATGCTATTCTCCTTATCCTTATTTTTTACCAACTTTGAAAAATCATAACTAATTCTAGAAAAATTGAAACGAAGTGTTCCAAATTCTTTGAAAAGCTCTTTCCCTCATCTATGAGGTAAAAATAATCCCAACTCATGATTTCATGGAAGCAAACGTGCGTAGGCTCTTAAACATGCACTTTTCATATGGTCATTTGGCACTATTCATTTGATCATTTTTCCATTTTTCTTTGATTTATGGCCCAACTATGGGAAGTCATAACTTTTGCTACAAAATTCCAAATGACATAACTTTTGCATGCACAAAGGCACATGATCATACTCATTCATTTGTTTAAAACATAGATAACCCAATTATTTAACTCATTCGGTAAAAAATCATGCAACAAGTGACCATAAAGCGCAATGCCATGCCATTCATTTTTAAATCTCTTGATCATCACATTCATGCTATGGATAACATATATCATTCATTAACCAACATCACAGCATGTCTCTTACATTGTGACATACAACTTATACAAATAAATATCTCTTATTAACATATACATTATGACAAACTACACAAGAAGCACTACTAATTCTTTCTCACATCTCTTTCTTGCCTTTACCTCTTGAGGAGCCTTCACATGTATTATGGAAAAAGTAAGGTTTCTGAAGAATCTTTAGTAGCAAGAACTGAACATACCCATACAATATAATACAATGCATGTCATGCTATATATTATGCTTTCCCTCTCATAGTGCCCTTTCTCGACCCAATTGTGTATAGGAAGCATATACGTGACTCAATCTCATCTATGGCCAAGTCATATATAAAGGAGTCATACATTTCATTTCATAATATTCCATAACATAACATAACATTTATCTAATAACATTTCATCACATAAAATTTCATATCATAACATTACATACTTGCACAACCACAACACAATAAACATAGCATACACCTACAGCAAACAAGCAAAGCATATTAAGTAAGGGTTAGAAATTCTAGCTACCCCTTTTCTAGTTAACAATGTATGATCCTTCTAACCTCTTGGTGCTTCTATGTACTCTTTTCTAATGCCTAGAACATATAGCAATTCAAAGATATCAAATACATGTCACAATCTCAATGCTTCTCTATTAAACTTCTCCCCTTTTTTTTCTAACGCTTAATCTCTTAGGCCAATCTTACTCATTTTGGCCCGTGGAATTCATCTGTGAACTCTATTTGATCGAGCTCATATTCCTTACCTATAATACCCCGTAGGCTGAACACCTCTTCTATTTGGGGTTCTAATTAATTTTCTCGATTGTTCTTACAACATATTTTCAAGTAAAACAATATTATGAACACAATGGAATCATTAAATTAATGAAAATCAATATCTACCATGCTCATATAGGCCTGGCCAAACATGCACCCCATCACACAAGATGGACTTCCTAATTAATTCAAGCATACACACCTTATTCTAACCTTTTCTTAACATTAGACATGACACAACTCAAAACTCTTTTTCTCTAACCTAGGCCAAACCATGGGCAATCCATATGCCCTTAGAATAGCCCCCAAAATCGTAGAAAAAGATAGGAGAATTAAAGGAAATACATGTTAGAATTTACCTAGACTGACTATCGGATCGATGTAGCTTGAACGAGCATGTCCTTCTCGTGCGTTGCATGAGGAGCTTTGACATGTTGATATGTTTTCTTTTTTTATTAGTGTTTTCTTCTTGAAATATTATTTCAACCATAAAAAAATATAACTACATTGACAAAATTCTGCACAATATTTTATAATTGGTACAACTCAATAGGCTGATGCATCAAAACTTCTAAATATCTCAATTAACAATGTGTGCTTCCCCACTTGGGGGAATTGGAAAGTGGGCATCTTCATTGCCAAGTGGTACTCCCTATGAACTACACCTTTATTTCTTCAAAATGCATTGACTTTTAAAAATAGTTACATCTTTAGCTAATACAATCTCTAGTCTTCAATATAAGATTCAATTAACTTATTTCAAGAGCTCAAAAAACTTAAATAAATTATTTAAAAGTGTTTATATCTATTGTTTTTTTACTTATAAAATGATATAATCTAATAATACGAAATATTACTATGCTTAAATAATATATATAGCTTCTTTGACACAAAAAAAAATCAACTGGATCATATATTTAAGACAAACACATGTCAAAGATAAATTTATTTATCATACCCGTGCTTCAAGTATATTTAAAAAAACATTACTTCAAATAGAAATATATCTAATGTACTTTGCATAATGGGTAAATAAACATACATGGAAGAGGATATTGATATCATACCCATGTGTTGCACGAAATATTTGTACTAAGTGTTTGTTGTTTAATGGTTACTAAATAAACTAACTTTCATACACTGCATTCCTTTTGCTTTCTATACCAACATAATTACTTCATTAAACAATAATCTTCCAAGTACTTCATTTTACGTTGCACATTAAATGTACTCATGACACAACATTATGTAACAATTATATTCACATCACAAAAAATGTCAAAGCGCATGCCTACATTGTCAAGGTAAAAATAAGATGCAAATTTTTCTAGTTGAAGATGCCATTAATGTTATCAAATCAAAGCAGCAAATGAATTATAAGTAAATGATGGACAACAATGGGTATATTTGTAGCCTTTCCTATTGATGCATGCTTAGTGCAAATTGACTTTGTAACAAACTGAAACAAATTTTGGAATTGACAATTATTATGCATATATTTATATATATATATATATATATTGAAAATGACAACAAAAAACAGCCATTCAAATAAAGCAGTGGAACAAATAAATAGGTTGGGTGGTGAGAACATGAGAAACTTTTTAGTAGTGATAATCATCTAACAAACCACTTGAAAAATCATGTCTACAGGCAATAATTAAAATGACAACAAAAGACAGACATTCAACTAAGACTAATGTGCCTACTTCAAGAAATCAACAAATGACATAATGAAACCAAAATGATAGACATGAGGAAACTATTTTTAGATTGAGACATTTGTGAGAAGCCATGTAAGGAAAATTTTCCAAGATTAAACCAAAACTACTTTTCTTGCTTGATAATCTTGATGAGTCTTCCATTTTGAATTGGATTGCTTGATGTTTGTGCATCCTTAGCTGCATCATCTCTTGATCCACCCCTCCTCATATAGCTCCTTCATTTGCTCTTTGTAGGTGGTTGAGTTAATTACTCAATGTTGTCCTCTTGCGAAGCAAAATCTATAGTATCCTTAACACTTAGATAAAGGGGTTCTATGTTTTATTCGATGGCATCATCCTTGTGCACTCCATTTGCTTCACTTGCATATGCATGTTCCTAATTTATACCAATGAAGCCTCTTGCTTAACCTATCAATTAAAAGGATTAGATGCAATCTAACCTGTGTAGATAAACCTGTCAAATGGCATATCGGCTGTCAATGAAAAAGAAAATATTGGAATTGTATAGCATTACATTATAGATTATCAATGAAGAATTGAGATGGCAAGCAGAAGATCATATGTAAACAAAAAAGTTGAACATAATGTTATTGGATTATTGAAAGGATTAGTCAACAGATTAAGGATCAACTTCCAAGGTGCTAATACTCATACCTGAAGGAGGAAAGCATAGCTACCAAAAGGAGCTCATGCTTAGCCTATAAATTGAAAAAAAAAAGTAGATGTAGGGAGGGTATAGTCCAGATAAACTTGTTGAATGGAAGTAGCTCTCAATTGCAAAGAAGATATTGGAATTGTAAAAAAGGATTACAATAAATATGGTCAATGAAGGAGAGAGGTGGCGTGAGGAACGTCATATGTAAACAAAAAATAAAGAGAAGATTACTAGAATAGTAAAAAGATGAGTCAACAAATTTAGGATCAGTTTTCAACGTGCTAAAACTTATACCTGAATGAGCTAGGAAAGCATAGCTGAGCATAGCTACCAAGGAGGGCACATGAGTGACCTATCTAATGAAAGAAGTTGATGTAGGGCTATATTGTATAGGTAAACCTGTCAAGTGGCAGCAACTATAAATCAGAAAGAAGATATTGGAATTGTTAAAAAGTATTAGTTTAAACATGGTCAATGAAGAAAGGAGGCAACAGGAAAAACATCATATATAAAGTGAAAGAGAAAATATTAGTGGAATAATGAAAGGATCAGTCAACAAATTAAGGATAGGTTTCCAATGTGTTAACACTTATACCTGAATGAGGAAAGCATAGCTTCCAAAGAGGCCTCATGAGGGACCTATCTAGTAAAAGTAGATGTAGGGATGTATTGTGCAGGTAAACATGTCCAGTGGCAGCAGCTATAAATCAAAAGAAAGATATTGGAATTGTTAAAAAGTATTAGCTTAAACATGGCCAATGAAGAAGGAAGGAAAAACATCAAATATAAAGTGAAATAATGGAATAATGAAAGGATCAATTTCCAATGTTCTAATGTTTATACCTGAATGAGTAAAGCATAACTACCAAAGAGTACTTAGAAGTAAGCTATAACTTGAAAGAAGTAGATGCAAAGCTGTACTGTATAGGTATACTTATCAAATGGCATTAGCTATCAATTATAAAGAATAAACAAGAAAAAAAGGCTTAGATTAAGGGAAAACATAGGTATCATTGAAAAAAAAAAAGCAGACTCTCTTATAAATTTTAAGAAGAGATCCTTGACTGAGAAAGATAAAGATGACTATCAAAGGTGTACAAATGCCTACTTATAACATACAAAAGCATTTGAAGATAAAGTTGCTTTTGAACCTATTTAAAATAATGATTCAGTAAAACATAAAGCATTGAAAGGCAGCATAATATAAGACACGAATGGATAACCAAACAAATGCTTTATAATCACATTAATGACCTCTAAGCACAAGAAAGGGAAGTATGTAGGCTACAACATAATATTTTATTTGTGCCATCTGTAACCTAAATTCAAATTGACCATGAATATGCTTTCAAATATAATAGCTATCTTTCTTTCCTTCAATTTTGCATATCTTAGCCACATACTCATATTGTTTACATGTCTACAACTGCACATGACATATAGCACCACATCATTAAAATTAAAATTTATCATATGGTTACACAATATGTAAGATGCTGCATAATAAAAAGGTAAACAACCTGTAAAACCTTTTCTGATTGAATGTTGCAGCATGTCTTTTCCAATTGATTACCTTTTCTTTTTTAAGTAAGTCAACATGCGGGCCTTCCTTCCCTTCTCCAAATCTGGTGCTTCATGTTTTAAAATTCATTAGATGGTGAGGTAGAAGAACGATCCAATGTAAATATCACATTCAAAAGTTATGAATACTAATTAAAGAAAAATAAGGATAAATTCTTTATTTGTTTTGACTCCTTCCTAGTGGTTGCAGCTTCTTGAGAGCATCTATATACCTGCAAAATTAGTAAATCTCAACATGGTCAAGTTCTTAGTTTCAATACAAAATTATGCAGTATCAATTTTTTAAAATATATTGATTTAATATGGTTAAAAGTTAAAAAGGAAAGAAACAATATATCCTTTGTTGAATCATTTTTAAATGTTTATTTGTGTATATTAATTGATTGTATTCTGTAAGAAACAGAAAGCTACAAAAAAGGCATAAAGTTTGAACCATCGATCACTAATGTAAGGAAAATCTGATTTAGCATTGAACAAAGCTACAAAAGATTAGTCCCTTCAAAAGATCAAACAAAATGAAAATAAATCTTTCCATGATAAACTCTTAATCCTAAAATATTATCAATTGTGTTGCATCAAGATACACCCATTTTTTTTAATGCTAAAGCACATACAACTGGTAAGCATAGAAATCACTATGTAGACTCTTCCTTATCTCTATTGGATAATATCCATAAAAAAGATATCCAGATGCAACATCTAGCTTTTTGTGTCAGATACAGATGTGCTTTTTAACTTCTTCCTATTAGCTTTATGTGGCAATATTTATAAATGTTTCAGGAAACTAAAAACATGTTTGATTCCATAACCATGACAATGAATACATCATTTATCCTTTAATTGATATAAACGTGATATAGACTGAAAGAATAGGGCCTATAAGTCTTCTGATTGGAAAACAAAAAAAATCATCTGAGTTCAAAAATCTTCAACCTATGATTAAAACAAAATAAATACATAAATCCCCTAAACTCATAGCAAAGAGATAACTACCTATTCATGCTAATAGAGCAGTTGAGCTATGACCAGTGCCAAAGCACTCATACTCCTCTTAGAATGTTTAGTAAACCAAGATAACATGTCCATTTGTCTCATCATGTGCCTTTGATTCCTGCTAACCTTGAGCCAAGATATGCAATCTCACTTTTTAACAATAACTGCATTCCACTCCGCCAACCACCTACAACGAACACTAAAAAAGAATGCAAAGAACCCTATATTTGAAATGGTGAATCATCTCTACGAATCTATTGAAACCATTATGTTGATATATAAGGAGAATTCCAAGATAGAGTGTGGGCGGGTAAAAAGATAATCTTGAAGACAAAAACAAATCCATCACAAATTCTCTCCATCGTGACCATCACATCCTCATCTCTGTGTCCACTCCTAAAAGTTGCATATTATTAATCCCAAACACTATCATTTTGTTGGGTCATATCCAGGTGAGACTGTCAGTAATGGTTCTGATTAGATCTACAAAAATTTCAGATTTAATAAAAACACACAATTTTGCACTAAGATCATTCCGCTAAAAAGGGACGTAGAGACGAGGGTTATAAACCCTTTCTCTCGATTTGGTTCTCATTTCTACAAAGTGCCAGGGAGAGATGGAGTGAGAAAGAGTGGGAGAAGGCATTAATCAATGGAGACAGAAAAGAATGAATACATGAAGGTTGTGGAGTTTGCCGAGCTCCAACACTTTCTTCACAGCACCATTATGTGAAGCTTCAGAGGCACCAAGGAACGCTAGTCGCTGCCATACTCACTGGTGGAATGCTGATTGAACCCTTTCTCTCGATTTTCCTCTTATCGCTGTAGAGTGCCGATGAAAGGGAGAGGGAGGGAGGGAGGGAGAGTGGCGGAAAACGAAATAGGTTTCGAACAGAGAGGAATTTCAAGATTTTGAAACCCTTATGGCTGTCATCGCAGAAGGAAGACCAAAGAAGAAGGGAAAGCTAGGAGGGCCACGGGAAAAAGAAGAAATTTGAGAGTATAAAGGAAAGAGAGACCAACCATAGACCTGTTTTTGTGATAATGCTATGAATATATATAGAATAGAAAGATAATAGGATTTAAATTTGAATTGCCCGCCACGACATACGAAGTATAGCCTTGTACACAGTCCCATGCTATATTTTGGCTCGTGAACAGTGTCATAGGATGCTCGTGAACAGTAACCTCAATCAGAAGCAAAATATGAGCCATGGCTTAGGTGGAATAGTATTTATTTATATATTGATGATTAGGGGTGAGCATTTGGTTTTTCGGTGAAGACTAAAATAACCGAAAAATCGAATAGGAGCAATTTTACAAACTGAACCAAAACTGAATAACCAAAATAGCCAACATTGAAAAAACCGAAATAATTTGGTTCGGTTCGATTAATAACTGAATTAATTGATTTTTTAATTTATTATTTATAAAATAAAATATATATGAATAAATTTTGTACATGTATTATTTTTTAATCCTAAAAATTAAATTTTGGGGACAAATATATGAAATAAATCAAGGAGATTTAATATAAATATAGATTTTCTCTACTATAAGTCAAAATTTAAACCTATTTAATTATAAAAAAGCAATTATCAAATAAATAAATAAATGTTGGTTTTTTGGTTTTAACCAACTTTTTTTAATAACCGAAATCAAAATTTTCAATAGATGAAAACCGAATTAACCGAACCTAAAAAACCAAATTGAGTTCGGTTTTTTATTTCGGTTTTAATTTGCCCACCCCTAGCTTGAATCCCCTTTAATATATTGAGTTTTGAAATGGCCTAAACCTCCCCAAGGGTGGCCAAAGGCTGCCAAGGGGGTATTTATAGAAGATTTCTAAGGCTTGTGGTGATATTATCACTTATGTCATTCTTATGCCATCCTTAGGAATTTTCCATGTGTTCACACTTGCTTTCCTTCATGTAATGACATGTGTAACCTTCTAGAAGACTCTTGAATACTCTCCATTCTCCTAAAAATTCCGTGCCCCATCCACGGGATTCCCTTGACTCATTTTCTTTCAATAATTTTTATCGTATTGATTTAAAAATCCATAAACTCATACTCAGAGAAAAATTCTCAAAATTTTCAAATAATTCAATAAATATTTCAGGAGGCTCTCATAAAAATTTCAGGATTTTTCATCTCTTGAAACTCCCAAAATTAATGTTTCTCCAAAAATTGCTTCCTACTGGCAATATTTTATTTCAACAATTTTTGCTGCTTTCTCTAGTCCTCCTTCTAAGCTCAAAATAATTTTATAAATTCTCTAAAATATCATATTAATTTTTCGTAATCCCAATTCAAAACAATGAGGCCTCTATATATCTAATATAATTAATTTTCAGCTAAAAACCCAATACAACCAAAAATTTATAAAATATTCAAAAATTCATAAAAAATTCATTTGACCTCAAAACATCATTTTGAGCCTCGTATGTAATTCTGAACACTCTACTATTTTTTGGGATATTATGGGAATGTTCAAGGCTTTCAAACTTGACCAAATTTCAATCTTTAATTTCACTGAATTTTTATTTTTTGCACACAGATCCTTTACTCATATATGGAGTTAAAAATATCATAATGTTACACAACATTATTTCCAAAGAGACTTTTATGATGAAATCACATTACTGATTTGCTTAAGTTCCTCCTAGATTTTTCATTTTGTGAAAACCATTACGAGTCACATCAAACCTATGATTCTTTAAGTGAATCCCATTACTGATTTGGTCATTACCAACAGTTATGGTCACGTCATTTGCTCAAGTACTACCATGTTCTCTCATTTTGTCAAAACTATAACAAGTATAGTCAAACCCATTATGATTTCAACGAATCACATTACTGATTTAGTTCATACCAATAATTTTAATTTTAGCTCAAGATGCTCCTTTTTTTTCTTCATTTTGTCACAACCATAACAAGTCTCATCAAACATATTATAATTTTGGCGAATCACATTACTAATTTTGTTAATACCCACAGTGTTGACATAAAGAATCAAGTACTTGAATAATTTATTTATACTCCTCCCCTTTCAGCTATTTGACGGCAAAATTTTACACTAACCACTATCTTATAAAATGCAACACTTATTGATGATTTAGATTCCATTTAAGCTCAATCTTAACTATATGGTATTTCATACTAAGTTTTTACTCAATAAAAAATAAATACATGCAAAGAAACACAACAAAGCCAATGTGATAATATTTTCCAATGCAGATTACATACTACACATTAGACTTCATATTCAACCACTTCTCAATTGTACACATAAGTGTATCAGTTTACGCATATAATCATTAAATGCATTACTTATGCTGAAAAAAAAAACATCACTTATAATCTATGTTCCCTGTTTATTCTCGTTTTTAAGAATATACTAAAACAATCAATTCATATTAGTAGGCAAGTTTCAAAGTTTTTAAAAGCTAACGTTTGTTTCCTTTGTGATGGTAAACCTTGAAATGATAAAAACAATAATAATTGCAATTGAGACCAATGAAAATATGTCTCTGAAAGGTTAAAAGATATAAGAAATTATGTGTGCCATATAAAAAGGACTGAATCAGAAGCAACAAGCCTCTTGGCAGTAAATAAAACACTCCACCCTTTAGTTAGAAAATGCCTCTTCAACTGACCTACAAAACAAAATCAAAATCAAAGACTAAAACTTAGTAATAATCCACTACTTTGTCAACAAATGAAGCTTCATAGACCTAGCCAAAGAGAGAGGAAGAGAAATCCACAGCGTTCTCACGGCATTTGCACTGCGACTTCAGGCAGATTGCGCTGACTTTCGTAAACTTGTGATGACTTTAGGGTAGATTTTTGTTCCACGTCATTCTCACGACGACTTCTGGTGACTAGGCCATGAAAGAAGTTAGGGAATGTCACCTTTTTACTCAGCCACCCTCTTCTCAAAATCAATAATGCACACTCTATGGCTTGCTTCAACTCACAGCAGCTTAAGAGTGTTTGGGGAAGCTCGCTCGCAAGAATGCAGTTTCACATATGTCCCCTCTCCCCTTTTCATTATTACAGGGGTAGTTTAGTCTTTTGATCAAAACTTAGAAAACCCAGATTCCCCCTTTATCACCAATCTGTCATTTCCAAGTATTGGCATATCTTTCTGAGTTTTGTAAATTCAGAAGGTATTTAACTGAAATTTTCTCAATTTATAAACTAAGATCATAAAATTAATGCGACACTAATTGATTATTAATAACTAGTGTTATTACCTCCCCTCTTTAATATAAAATCTTGTTAATAAAGTAGATTGTACTACGATTTTATATTATAGACATGATAGTATGGTTATATTTCTTCTTCTTCTTCTTTTTTAATAACAAGAATAGTTATATTCCTTATTTTAAAGTTTACATGAAACTTTTAATTTTAATAGTTTGCGGAAAAAAATTGAAAATTTAAATAACACGTGGCGTGACCTTTTCCTACAACAAATTCAATGATGTGACATTCTCCACATAATTAAAAAAAAGGTAAATGGATAAATTTAACAACAAATTTTTCTCAAACCATAAACATTTTTTTGGTGCTAAAATGTACCTAAACTTTACAACTGGGGGCAATTTTAACAACATTATTAAGTTAGGGGCGTAACAAGCGTTATCAGTCAAAGTGGGACCTATAGGACCATTTCTCTCTCTCTCTCTCTTCCTCCCCATCTTCGCCTTCTCTTTCTCAATTTCCCTTTCGATCTCCTTTACCATGGCTCTTCTCAATTTACAACCCCACTTTCTCTCTCAATTGAAATAATTCCTAAGAATGTCGCATAATGGCTTTGAATAACTACATCATCTTGTACCATCATGTACAGGTTCAACAAGGGTGACTCAATCCTTACTGCCTCCAGCACCATCAACTTCACGCCCAACACCATTTTCTCTGGTGATGTGATAGTCACTCCTCCTTCTTTCATGTTAGTTCATACTTCATCAATGATTCTATCAACACCACACCACCATCACTAACAAGAACATCAAGTTAATTAATCAACAAATTCGATTGTACTAGCAACCAAAGTATAAATTACACATTTTGAAGTGGCAACCAAGTTCGGAGTTTTTTTTTTTGTTTTTTGTCCAATATTGTATGAGCTAACTGATTTTACCTTCCAAATATTGGGAACCATTGCTATAAGATCCAAGAACCGTTTGTTGAGATTATTCAGGAAATTTATCCCCTATACGATGTTCTTGGATGCCATCGATGATGATGTGTTGCTGTCTGACAAGCTCAAATAATAATAGACGGAGATTGCCTCGTTCAGTCTCTAGCTGTTCCGTCGTTCGTCGAATTTCAAAGAAAATTTTAGGGTGAATCAATTTAGCGAAATCAAGTTTAGTCGATCAATCCAGGACATGATAATTGTTGATTTGAAGGTGTGAAATACCTATCAAACTCTTATGTTTGTAGAACATGTGCGTCTCCCAATAATGCTTGAATTCGGCCATCATCACCCCTTTCTTCCCCTTCCTCCACCACTTTGTTAGAAAATCCCAAGGAGAGAACGCAGATATTGAGAAAGAGAGAGAACAATTTTGATAAAGAGCTTGACACGTAGGAGAGAGCACAGATGTTGAGAAAGAAGGAGACTGAAAGGAGGAGAAGGCGAAGATGGGGAAGAAGAGAGAGAGAGAGAATGACATGTGGGCCCCACTTTGACTGATATAATGTGGGCTTTTTTAATAAATAATATGAATAGTAAAATTTATTAAGAAAATGCAATAAAAAAATATTTAACGAGATGCAACACCGCAAATCGTGATTAGGACGAATGATTTTCGCAAACTGTGCTTACAAAGAATGATTTCTGTTTAAAACCTTGTCATCAAGCTTAAGTCGTTCAAACCATTAATGATTTGTACCTGACAGTATGTCAAGACAAATCGTTTAATGGTTGAACGACTTCTGCAATGCAGAAGTCGTTCAATCTTTCACAGAAGTTGTTCACCATTTGAACAACTTCAATTTCATAGGGGAAGGACTTTTTTTTCAAATATTAATTTATTATTTCTTTATAAATTTTAATAAAAATGATAAATAATAAAAGCAAAATCCCAAAAAAAATACTAGAGAAATTCAATTTCAAAGAAGGGAAAGCAAGAAATCCCAAATAAATGTTTTTGTAATTTTTGTTAGTAATAATCAAAATTGCCACTGAATTTTTATGTAACATGTAGTTTTTATCTTATAAAAATTGAATGAGCACATACTAATAATTACATAATAATACAAATAATTATTACAAAGTGAGGATAAAAGAATATAAATAAAATAAAACAACCCTACAAATAATGATTGTCGGTGCCACATCTAGTTCTTCCCCGCGTTCGTCATAGCCGTTGTTGCTGCTGTTATTGCTGTTGTTGTTGTTATGCATCAATTTGTTGAGGTTGAGGCGGTTCATTTATTTGGTACTTGATGATGCGTTTAGATCAAAAAGTCACGGCGATGCACTTAGACTCACAGACTGTCTAGGAGTAGCAAATGATGAATGTGATGGCCCATCATGTTCAAAAGTCAAAGGATCGTTGTATTCAGCTGAGAATAATGTATAGTTATCAAATAAATATGTGAATGGCTAAGATTGATGTGGATAAGGTGGGCCGGAAGGGGTTTGAAAATGGGAAGACGACAATGGTGAAACGGAATAAGGTTGTGTGAAACTTGGACCTCCTTCTTGGGTTGTAACATTTTCATGCACAATCGGGAGTTAAGTTGACAAGTAACCGCGACTGCGTCTGCTTGGCCTTTCATGAGGAATTTCTGGCCAACGTAGCTCATTTGCTAGAGGAGCAGGTTGAGGACTAAGGTTAAATCATGGCTCTCTATGCGCACGCAGGATGTTTCTTTAGTCTTCTGCAATTCTATCTCGCAAATCAACACAGTCCGAGCATCTGTCACGATCATTGACCACTAGCCTGTATAACTGCTCTGCTATGTCTGACTGAAATAAATAACAAAAGAGAGAGTTATAATACATTTGATATGAAGAAAATATTATGTCTTGATGAAAAGGAAAAGGAAACGTTACCGCGCAACCAGTATCGCCAGTAGTTGGTTGAATCCATTGTCTCGTATGGCGCCATTACCATTGCATATATTGAGACGTCCTTGGAAGATGATCTTATGCCATTGGAGCAACAACAATAACATGTGACCAACCATGCCATGCACTAATGTAGTTGTAGAGATAGTTCACCTAGTTTGTCTCTGTTCTGCCCTGTAGTTCCAATGAGTGAGCATTTTGTAGACAAACAAGTGTGCCTAGAATTAGTTGTTGCCGTCCAAACTGACGTAGCACATGATATGGATGATGCCATTCTATAATATTGAAGCATATCAGAGGTACAGAAGTAAGCCATATTCCTTATTCCTGAACGGTGTCTCAAAGAAACCTCTGTATCATATTAATGCATGCTCAACTGGTTCAGAACGGTGTCTCACACGTTGCCACCTGTAATTAGAGAAAGTGACATCATATTTTGTATAAATTTAATTATATAAATGTCAATGAGACCTTTCGTAGGTAAAGTTTACTATACCCGAATCCCAAAGGAGATAACATATTATATATGTGTGATTGTGGGTCTAGAGATGGAGGCCGTTGCGGTGCTATCATAGGGAAGCAATCCTAGGCCCACATATGCAATAATGAAAAGCATCCTCCAATATTTAACTCCGCTGGGTTAGTAGCATTACATAGCTTTCTGTAAAGATGAGCCAAGACCGATGATCCCCAACTATATTGTCCAGCATCCCCGAAATCGATGAGGAGTGACAGGTATATTAAGTAAACGAGGTTTTCTGATCTATCTGACATCAAGAATCCACCTATCAATCTAAGTATGTAGGCAAGCGTAAATTGTTGCACCTGTTCATCATTGGCATTTGGGGGTAGATCCTGAAAGTTCTCATCCAACCAACTTATTTTTAGTCGTTGGCCACGTATTTTATCCTCAGGTGGTCTAATACCTAACAACATCTCGTAAAGAGTAAACCAATTTAGGTCGGTCTTCCCAACAACATTGAGCCCTGCGCACAAAAGACTCAATTGTATGGATACATCCTGTAATATTATGGTACACTCTCCGCGGGTGGTGTGAAAGGTATTCGTTTTGGGACATCACCATTCAACAAGGGCGGAAACTAAACATCGATCGTGATCAAATGAAACCAGTTGTGCAGCTCTGTAAAAGGCTACTTGTGTAAGATACTCAATGATTTCAAGTAGCAGGGCATCTATTCGAGTTGTACTCTTTACTTGCCGAGTCTGTAGAATCATGTTCAGCTACAATTAACAAGTGAAAATAGTCAGCAACATTTGTAAGTAATTTATGCTACGTAGTCAAGATAGTGAACTCACATTTTCATTCCAAACACGTTCAGAAATATGCTGGCCTTACAAGTACAGTAGAGGTGGATCCTCTAACCCTAAATTAATGATGGCTTGCTGATGGTGTGTCATTGTATAACATCTCTGCATGGGTTAATAGAAAAAAAATATACACATAATAG
Source organism: Acacia concinna (assembly GCA_037177275.1). Lineage (NCBI taxonomy): Eukaryota > Viridiplantae > Streptophyta > Magnoliopsida > Fabales > Fabaceae > Acacia > Acacia concinna. Next base: position 1,078 of record JBAGKO010112808.1, on the reverse strand, counting down.
CTAAGTTATTTAAAGCACGATCATAAAATTGTTGGACATAATATAGAGCAGTTGAAAGAATAAACAAAATGATATAGAAGATAGTATCGCCAATGTAGTATAAACTGTTTGAAAGTCAAATACATCATTTATTGTAACGCGTTCAAGGTTTGGGGACAAATACAACGATTATTACTAGTTTGACGACATAAGCCACATCTGTTTGGTTCATTGGATGTGGTCTAGTCTATCTCATTCTGGATGCGACTTGATTGAGGATAACCTTTTTCCCTTACAATTGCTGGATTATGTATGAGAGTAGGACAATTCATTTGTGGCCAATACATCATAGTATATCCAAACATGCCTTTCACACTTTCATGTACGACACAGTATTATCCAAACATGCCTTGCATTCGCTCAATTATTTGTGACACTTTCACATCCGGCTTGTCAGCCACAATACAGGATGTTATCATATCGGCATCTAACTTTAGATGGTCTTGAGTCAAGGATATATTCAAGTAAGTGTGGGGACCATTGTATTTTGTGATCTCTGAGAAGTTTCTATGTTCTTTTTTACAAGCCTTGACTCTCCAATTGCATTTGTCTATATATTGTATACAACGGTATTCTTCATACTTTTTTGCTGCTAACATATACCTTAAATATATGATGCACTCGAACAGAGTATAGCTTGATTGCACGTCTCATCACTCAGATTTTGGTGAACCTCTTTCCAATAAATAACTCTTTAATGTCGCTAAAATTTAGACCTTATTCTAAATGACCGAACTCATATGGCACATGTGTCCCATGATGAATTTGTGATAGGAAGGCAATTGCACGATCATTGTGGTCATTCCTCACTTCATGGTCATCATTACTATCTTCATCATCATCCTCGTAGACACCACTTAAGAAAGAATCATAGTCATCCTCATCCTCATCAACAATGTCTTCTACATGAGGCAAAGGAGATGCTGGTCTACTGATGTTACTCATTAGGGGAGGCTCAAATGAATGGAAATGTTGCTCCTCATTCATAAACATGGGTCCCTGCTACATTACGTTAATGTTGTTGCTACTTGATGGAAGC
>JBAGKO010109799.1:0-22293 GCA_037177275.1 Acacia concinna | reverse complement strand
GTTTTATTAAAGTAAAAGGTTATGAAGTAGTTTTCCAAAAATCCCTAAAAGGACTCGCTAGAAGGATTTAGGAAAACATTTACAAATGTTTTTGAGTTAGGTTACAGATAACCTATAACGACCATATGTACACTTGGAAAATAAAAGTTCCATCGGAAACGAAAGAAGAAATAAAAGATTTAAAAATTCACGAATTTCCACACTTAGAAACATTTTTAAGGACGTTAAATGACCTAGAGCGGTCTTAAGTTTAAGGTGTTACATCATGTGAACCAAGTCAGTGTTAAGCCTATCTACCAAGTAGAATCCTAGCTCCATATTGAGTACTTTTTTCCAAGGTTATCTGTAACCACGTTTAGGTTACTTGGGATGTGACAAATCTCTACCTGCCAACTACGCTCCAATAAGCTTTAAATCTTCAACACCAAGCTTTGTTGCATGTGTATCTCAGTACATCCTTCGAGACATAGTCTCCAAGCATCAAGACAGTCTGTGAGTAGAACCACCTTCTTTATACCCATGTCCCAAGCTTGCTTTAAACCATTTAAGTAGCCTCATACTCAGCACTTAAAGATCCCTCCTGTTTCATTAATTAAACCATTGGAACCAAGTGATTGCTTGGAGTTTTTAATTATTTAAAACTCCGATAATCTTTTGAGGGAGCGAGGATAGCTGAACAACCATGATCGAGAGACTAGTCTATCATACGAACTTTCTTACCAAAACCGTCTTTTCTAATTTTAGAAAATACCAAAAATATTTCCTTTTTGTTTTCTTTATTAATTTGCACCAAAAACCCCTAATTTACCGCTTGAAAATTAGTCTCTAGGAATTTCAATTAGTACTCCTCAAGAAAAACGATTGGTTGTGCCCTATACTACATATTTGGTGCAATCATTATGACAAACCGATTTAGGCAACAATCTCGGTCTGATCATCACCTTCGCCCAAAGCTTATCTTTCTTCTTTATAAATCTCCAGCCACCCTTTAAACATAATGCCTAATTTTGCATTTTCATATGACGCAAGCCTAGCCCACCTTTTCTTTTCTCTTTACAGACTACGTCCCAAGCTACAAGATGAGTCCCACAAGAAGGCCCTTGCTCTACTTTCAATCTCTTCACATATCGTGGCCGGCAAAATTACAGTTTGCATAGGGTAAATAGGTATAGCATTAATGACTGAGGACGTCAAAGTATGTCTACCTGCCAATGCCAAATGATTCGCCTTCCAAATGATTCTTTGTCATTGAATTACTAAAAAAAAGACATAGAATAATCCAGAGAATAGTAGATCGTCGTCCCATGCATGTGAGCAAAATTCATGACCGATAGATTTTTCTTTCATTGCAAAGTTTGAACTGATTGGCCTTAATAAAAAATTCCAATTTTTTTTTACTTTGATTTGTTATTGATGAGATTATTTGTTATGTGTAACAAAATAAACCATTTTTTATATTCAAGTAGACGTGCTGTTTCGGAAAAGATAAAATTCATTACACAAACTCGAGAGCAGATGGGTTAGGTTTCTCTCATTATCCCTTTTCTCATTATCTTCTCATAATCTCATATCCACTATTAGATTACAAAAATAAATGATTTAGATTCAATCTTTATAAAATTATTACTATAAATATATATATAAGTTTAAACTCTTAAAATCCAATCTATACAATTCATAATTGCAATATAGAAAAAAATTATAAATTTTAATTTATAAAATATTATAATAATAAATTTGTAAAATATTACGTTTAGATTATCAATTTCATCATCCAATGGTAGAGATGAGATTATGAGAAGATAATGAGAAATAGAATGATGAGAGTATCCTCTTCCCTATAACACTACTTAAAAAAATAGGTGATGAACTCTTGTATGAATTTTACAGCTTATGCAATAAACAACTATACCTATTTCTTGTGAGGAGAAAAAACCATATATTGTGAAATTATTTTTCTGAAACAAACATTAAAAGGAGTCTATAACATGAATTTCAAATGGAAAAAAAAGTAATGCAGATGTAAAAAGGTCGAGTGCTGATTCCAAAAACTGAGCAACCAAGCATAATGAAAAAATTTCGTCCCATCTCCCTATACAATATCAGCTATAAAATTGTAACAAAAGTCATAAGTAAGAGACTTAGATGTATTTTGCCAAAGATTATAGGAAACCTTAAGTGCAATTTCATAGATGGGCGAAAAAGCAACAATAACATTATTACAGCCCAAGAAGTAATTCATTCAATGAGAAACAAGACAAGGCAAAAAGGACAGTTGACAATGAAAGTTGATCTAGAGAAAGTTTTCGATGGGTTTGAATGGGCTTTTACAAACAACACACTCAAGGAGATTAGTATTTATAGTAAGCTGTGTAAAGTGATCATGTCATGCATTACCACTCTTTCATTCCAAGTCCTTTAGAATGGTGAAAGCTCTAGGAGTTTCCTTTCTACTGGAGGGCTCAAGCAGGGAGATCCAATGTCACCTTATATCTTCACAATGTGCATGGAGAAACCCAGTCATATAATTCAAGATGCAATTGAAGAAAGGGAGTGGAGACCCATAAGAATCACAAGAAGAGGTTCGTCTATTTCCCATTTGTTCTTTACCCCTAGTACTCTTTGGAGAAGCCTCGACAGATCAAGTGGAGATCATGGTAGATTGTATTACTATTAACAGATTTTGCAATGCCTCAGGATAGAAGATGAACAAAGAAAAAATGAAGATATGTTTCTCCAAAAATATTTATTTTACAAGGGCTATGAAGTTGTCAAAAAATGGGTGTTACATTAACTAGAGATCTTAGCAAATACTTAGGTATTTCTCTTCTACATCAAAGGGCCTCTTCAGTGACATTTGCACCTATCATGCAGAAGACTCATCAAAAGTTATCATACTAGAAGAGAAGCTACTTGTCTTTAGTAGGGCAGGAAACCCTTATGAAATATGTTTTGTCAAGTATCCCGGCTTATTATATGTAGACTATGCTTCTTCCTAAAGGTTTAATTAATAAAGTTGAGAAATGTAGTAGAACGTTCTTATGGGGGACACGAGAGAATAGAACAAAATGCATCTATTAGCATGGGATCAAGTCATTCTGAATAAAAAAAGAAGGGGATATAGGGATCAAATTTTTAAGACATCAGAATGAAGTTTTCATGTTCAAGCTCTGTTGGAAACTATTAAATGATACAAAATCTTTGTGGGTTCAAGTGTTGAGAGCAAAGTATAAATTTGAAAATTTGAACAAATTAGAAATCACCAGGAAGCAAAGTTCATCTCTAACTTGGCGTGGTATGTGTGCAATAAGGAGTTCTTTTGTAAAAGGACTTGGAAAGAAGATTGGAAATGGGAAATCCACTTCCTTTTGGTTTGAAAATTGGTCTGAAGTTAATTTTCTGTTAATTGATGTGATTCCAAGGTGGGAAGGGTTTGTTGATAGAAATGAGAGAGTAAGTAATTATGTCGATTCTTCTAGAAGCTAAGACATAGTGAAACTCCAAACCTAGTTTCCCCAAAATATCATTAACAAAATTATTTGTGCATACTCACCTATGGAAGAGAGAGGAGAGGACAAACATATTTGGAAACCACCCACTGATGGTTCTTTTATTGTTAAATCTGCTTATGGTTTTCTTGTTTCAAGTACAGGAAGGAGTATGGACAAAATTTGGAAAACACTGTGGAGATGGAGTGCACTAGAGAAGATAAAGACTTTCATGTGGTTATTTACACATGGGAGAGCTCACACTGTAGAGCTACGGAGGAAAAGAGGGCTATTGGAAGAGGCGAAATGTCCATTCAAATGCAGAGAAGAGAAAGATTCCATGCATATGATTAGAGATTGCCCTAATGCTCTGAATAAATGGAAAGCGGTGGTGGCGACTGAGGTCTCTTAGCCCTTCTCAACTCTCAAAGGAGTTGAATGGGTGGAGTGGAACCTAAACAATGAGGCTAGAGCTTATCACACAAAGAAGATTGAGTGGGCAATCTTGTTTGGCTACATTTGTTGGGACATCTGGACTACACAATATAGAAAATTGTATAATAAAGACAAGGATCTAAGCCATATGAAAGCATAAGCCTCTTTTTTCAGGGCATGTTTGGGATCAAGAGCTGATTCATCAATGTTCTTTCTTCAAGAAGCCAATAACCAGGAGTGCAGATGGAGGCAAACCAACAAAGGATCATATCAAGCATGAAGTAGATGGGTTAGTATTGGAGGGAGGTAGTAGTGAATGCGGAGGTGTTATTAGAGATGCAGAGGGAAGATGGATTAGTAGCTTCGCTTGCAAGCTTACATCAGTTCTACTAGCAATTGTTGAGTTGATTAGCATAATTAATGGTCTTAATATTTGCTGGTACAAGGGTTTTAGAAATGTTGTTGTTTATTTGGACTGTATAGAAGATTTTGATTTTTGTTTTAGATGGGGTGAGAGCAAACACCCTTTCAAAGACATCATTGATGATACTAGATTAGTCATTCATAGGGATTAGGAAGTGTGGTTCAGGCACACACCTAGGGTTAAGTTAGTAGCAGCGGACTACCTAGCGAAGAAGTCGCATACGCTAAGGGATAGCTTTTTGATCCTTGATCAATTGCCACCCAAATTTCAAATGGTGGATCTTAATGAGGGATGACATGGCTCCTTTTGTAACCAATTAAATAGGTTGCAATGATATCCAGTATTATTAAAAACAAAAGGTCGAGTGCGATGGGTTTATTTCTGGCTATTATATTCTTAACATACATTTATGATTTCATTTTTTTTCCAAAAAACTGCATGGAAATTTCATGAAATTTTCTCTAAATATATCTGTTAAGGAAATATATTATCATTAATAGGAATTATTAGCCAAGAATTAGAGGCAACTATTATATAATTTATTAGTGTGTCAGTTATAATTATGATAGTGGCAACTTGCAAGTGCTTCAGAATTCTCTCTTCTCTTTGCACTACATGGTACTAGAGCCTAAAATTTCTTTTGCTTCTTATGTATTCCAAACACGTTTTTGTTAGAAACAATTTGAGGTTCTGAATCTAATTTGTGTGTCCCTCTTCTTGAAACACGCACCGATCACATGTGTTCAGAAGGTCCTGATCAGCCCTGTTGGCTGCTCTTTGTTCTTCTTTTGTGCGTAGCCTCACATGCTGATCAAACTCTCGCAGTCAAGACTTACACTATGGCTCATAATGGCGTTCTCGTCTTGGTGACTCGGTTCATCCCTAGTAGTTGCATGACTAAATTTTGTGTTTTTTGTTTTTGGTTCCCTTGTTTTGGCTCAGTGTTTTGGGTTCTCTCTTTTTTTTTAATCTTTGATCATTCGATATCTGGCACTTTCTAAAATTTGGTTATTTTTAGGTGTTCGAGCAACTAACTATTCCGAATTCGTGGCGATGTAGGCCTATTATGGGGGTAGCTCACTCCCACCAAGTAATTATTGCGGTTGCGTTCTCAAGGCTTAAACATGAGACCATTGATTAAGCTAGCACAACCCCACACCATTTGAGCTAAGCGCTTGGTGGTTTTGGGTTCTCTTTGTTTTGGAGGTTGTCAACTCTATTTGGATGCTCTTGATGTGTCATTTTGATTTGTGTTAAGATATTTTTTTGCCAATTGTTTGTTTTATTTGGCATTTTTCTATGCTTCTTTGTGGCTATTTGAAGTTCTCTAGTGTGCTTTGGCTTCCATTTGGTTGTTATTCAGCTGTTACCATGTATGTGATAAGTGTGTATTTTATAATTAAACATATATAAATTTTGGAATAAATTATATTAAATTTATATATATCTTATATCTATTTGATTTGTTTAGATATATTTTCCCCTAAATCTAATCATAAGATAAATATAATCTTTTTTGTGCAGAATCTACTCATATATTTTATTTTTTTGTAGGAAAAAGAAAAGATAAAGAATTTAAAAGAAAAAGCCACAAGAATCTGAAAGTGAAAACAAGTGCATATAATTGTTGCGGGTTAGATATGGCATACGGAAAATCATAGCGGAAGAATTCAGTTGCTACGTGAAAACAAGGCACTGTGCAATTAAAGGGGAGACAATACTTATGAATCAAACGATATCCACATATAATCGAAGGAGCCGCTAGCAAGAAAATAAAGGAAGTTGTAAGACTTATTCACAAAAGACGGATTTTATGACTCCAAGAGGCACGAGTTCTAAAGTATAAAGGATGATTATACTCTTCCTCTTAATTTTTAGGTTTATTGTTATTCTTATTAATCTGATGAGGGATTTTAGAACAATGTTCTTATTGGTTATTTCAACTATGAGTTTCTAAGTTCCTTAGTTGGGATAGGGATGTAGCCTTATAAGGAAGTGACTTTTCTATTATTATATTTTGACTTTTTTTATGAGATTTTTATGAATATGTTTTGATTTTTGATATTTGTGTCTATTTTTCTCGTTCTTCACATGATTTATTTAACTGGCCACCACCATATAATATAATATATGGGCAATCTCGATGGACAAAGAGGTGAAGAGATAGCCTATATCTAGAGAAATAGATACACATTATTTAAGTTAGAGATAGTTCTAGATATTTGTAGAGATAAAAACTATAGCTTCCTAGTTTATTTAGTTGTGTGAGTGTCATGAGAATGAGCTCAACATTAATTAAACATTGACTAATAATTTGGGAAAATATTAAGACACTTTAGGAACACTTATCACTATTATTAATTGAAATAAGTCAACTAAAATAATATAAATTAGTAACCTCTGGGTGAAATCCCCAACTCCAATGCTTTACATTAATTCTTAGTATGTTAGAATAAATTTTCATCTCACACAAATTTCATTTGAATTAGTAAATCATAACCTCCCTATGGGTACAACCCTATAGTACTCTAGGATTATTACTATATCGGTCATATACGTACACTTGCGTGGGTAATCAGTATGCTTGCTTTCTATAGCTAAATCCAAGTCTATTTTGATTGCTAATATTCTTCCCATGTCCAACAAGATTATTGATTTTTTAAGTTGAATTGGACAAATTATCATGGCTGGAAGAAGACAATTCGTGTTTATTTATTGGGAATGGAGAAGGAAGCTCATTTGATTCAGGATCTACCATTTGATAAGGATGAAAAAACTTTGGTCTGGAAAAGAGCTAATGCTTGTATTCTCTTTCATATTCAAAATTCTATTGAACCCGGTATTCTGTCCTTTGTCAGTTACTGTAATACTGTTATAGAAATCATGTCTTACATGGAATTTATGTTTGCTGGAAAAAGAAATACTACTTGTATTCATAAAGTATGTTAAGGTTATTATCAAGCTCAACAACATAGCTGTCCTTTAAAGGATTTGTTCTTGGATTTCAAGTGACTCTATAAAGACATGAATTACCAACATGGAACAGGGGTTAGAAGCAAGATATGGTATCTAAATCTAGTATGGAAGCAGGATATAAAGTTTTATCTCAATTTGTGCAGGAAATTATATGGGTTTTTCAACTAACACTCCTATAAAAAGAGGCAAAATTTGTGCACTTGTTACAATCTTTCTTAGAAAAAAGTGTTGTAGCTTTTGTTTGATTTTTTTGTTTGAAAAAAGTAAAAAATTTGGCGCGGGACATTTTAAAAAAAAATAAAGTCAAAACTAATGTATATATATATTTTTAATTAAAAAGAAAAAATGGGACCCAATTGAGGTTCCACTTTCATTAAGGGGGAGCTCCCTGAACACCCTCGGCCTCTTGAGAGAGCGCCCCTAAAAGGGACAACTCATTTATATTGAGGGGCGCAATTTTGAGAGAGCACCCCTTGATTGAGGGATTTTTCCCCTTGCCTATTTTTACTCTCCTGCCCCTTTTCTCACTCTCACTCATTTGAACTTTGTCTCTTTTTTTTCTTAGTCTCTTCATCGTTTCTCTTATCTCTTTTTTTATTTTTCAGCTCCACCTCCATTGATATTTGAGGTCCACTATTATTTTTTCTTCCTATTGGTCTCCACTGAAAATGTATGTCAAACAGCTCTTCCTTTGTTTCTTTTTTTTCCTTTTTCTATTCTCCTGTTCTCTTACACGAGTTGTTCTCATATTTTTTTTATTGTAACTTACTAATTGTTTTCTTGTACGATCTGTTCTCATGATAATATTCTTGTTATATACTAATTGTTCTCTTGTATGAGATTTTCTCTTATTCTACATAATATTTTTTTAACTGATTTTTAATATTTTTCAAGTTTTGTGGTTAAGTTGGAATTCAACTTTCTACTTGAGTTTCAATAATTAGTAAGTATGCTTGATTAGCTTCTTGTTTGTATCATATTTGATATTGAGTTACACTTCATTAAGGTTTAATTTGTTTGCATATTCATTTTTGTTCTGTAAATAGTTTTGAGGCAAGCTTTACACCCAAAAGGGGAGTGAATTGGGTGTTATAAAATTTTCTCCAAGCTCAAGACAGAAGCATGTATACTGGTTTGGTCAAAACTCATGACCTACGTCCAGTTCTCAATACTCACTGAGTTCCATTAATCCCTAAGATTTCAATGGGCTCTTGGCGCTACAGTACAGACTCGATTAATACTTTAAGGGTATACACTCCTCCTTACAAGTTACAATCTAAGTCCTTATTCAAAGTATCCCAACTTTGAGTAACTCACAAGTGATTTTGAAATGTAATAAATACTCTCTTAATAGATTTGAATAATGATAACTGAAGAATAACAACATAATTTATGACAGAAATGAATGCAACACACTTAGAAAACTATCACTCTAGTCTTTAGTTGTTGCCATCATTAATGTTTGAGCATTTATACTGTCCGAGGAATTGATGTCCGTTGGAGTTTGATTTGTGGCCGTTGAATTCTCATCATTTCTCTTGATTGTTTCCGTTGAGACACAATGGATTTCCTTCTCAGTAATAAATAGCGCCGTTGAAACAAAGAGAAGGTTGGTAGGTGAAAGTTTACCAAATTTGGTAAACACATTTAATGCTTCAGACACAGTGACCATACCGGTTGGTTTGTGCTTGTGTGTCCTTGAAATAAAGCATAACATGTTCTTATACATAATAAAGATCATTTGCAAAGGTTAGAAACAAGTGGGTATCAATATAATAGTAATTTGAATGATCAAGGAGTGTACGCTACGATGCTCTGTTTTTTGAAAAATTTGGTTTTTGACATTCCCTTAAGGTTTCTGGTCACCCTTGAGGCAATCCTTTAAAAATCAGTAGTCTCAAGGATTTAGTTAGCAATTAACACATAAACTTTTATAAAAGTGTGTCATCGAGGATTTCACAAGATGGGATTACCTTGAGGTTGAGTATTAACCTTGAGGTTTCAAGCAAATTGAGTAATACCCTTGAGGATTCAATCTTTACTCAAGGTTAGTTTCTGAAAAACATAGACATTGTATACTTGCACCCTTGAGGTTAAAATCAATCATTGAGGTCTCAAGTTTTTGATAAAGAGTAATTCAGAGCATCCAAAAATGTTAAGTTAAAATACTTACCACCCTCGAGTTCAATGAGCAATCTCAAGGCTCCTTTGATATTGGCCCACTTACAAGGTTTTGAAATAGGCAGTAAAGTTTTGAGGCAGCCTTGCAAGGTTGCCAGAATTTGTTCTAGTCTCGAGGTTAGAGACCACCTTCGAGGCTACTCCCAATTTTTTAAGACTGTAAGATTCCATTGTAGCCTTGCTCCAGCAGCAAGGTTTTGTCCTAGCCTTGCTATTGAAGGAGGGACCCGTAATCTCGAGGTTAAACCTCACCCTGGAGGTTGGGGTCACATCTTACTAACGGCGAGGTTTTGGTCCAGCATTGCTGTCTCAGCAAGGTCTTCCACAAACCTTGTTGTGACAAAAGTCTAATTCCCTTGAGGTTACCTTTCACCCTTGAGGTTGGATTCAAAACTTGTCAACTACAAGGTTTTGGTCCAACCTTGCACTCTTAGGAAGGTTTAAGATTAACTTTGTTGTTATGGAGGAAAGCCTGTAACCTCAAGGCTGTACCTCTCCTCGAGGTTGTGGCTCATCCTTACCAACTTGTAAGGTTTTGGACAAACCTTGCAGCCTTAGAACAAAAAGGACTATAACCTCAAGGTTGATGACCACCCTCGAGGTTGCTTGGTCACCCTTTGATCTCAACAAGGTTTGTTGCAAAACCTTGCCGTTATGACAAAGCTTGCCACAAACTTTGCCGTTGTGGCAAGGCTGGCAATCTTCGAGGTTCTCATGTAACCTTGAGGTTGGCAAACCAGCAACTCTTCTAACCAGTCTCAAAAATCTTATTTCTTTCTTACTAAATGGATATTACTCAATTACACCTACTTAAGTAATTTTCCTTTAGTTTAACACCATTTTAAATACTTTTTAAATCAATCTAAGTTTAATTATCATCAAAACATAGGATCTAACAAATAGGGTTCTCAAATTCACGTTTAAAGTATTGTAGATAAAAATAATATATAGTTCTGAATAAAAAATTACAAAAATAAAACTAAAAATGACATTAGGTGGTGTTTTCTTGAGGAAGTGCCACCTAAAATGGACCACCCACTTCTTGTAATGCTTTCTCAAGGAAGATCTATCTAAAGCCATTTTTTTTAAAAAAAAATATCAGTATTCTTGTGGCACTTCCCAAAGTGTTATAGGAACCTAATGTGATGCAAATATATGTGGAGTTTTTTAAGCGCCACATATTAATAAAAAAGAGTCACATGATTTTTTTTTGCTGTAGTAGTCTAACGAAAGAACCACGTCATTACTTGCGAAATTATGGTGTAATAATAAAGCAACTTTACTTATAGCTTCTAACTTTGTATTCTGTTAATGTACAAAACACATTGAGATTGGTTGTCATTTTATTCAAGACAAGATCAAGAAGAATTTCATCTCTACAGGGCGTGTGCGATCAATGACCAATTGGGAGATATCTTGACAAAAACACCGAATGGTGCCCAGGTTAAATATCTTTATAACAAGTTAGACATGATTAACATATATATATATATATGCTCCAACTTGAAGAAGAGTATTAAGCAAATATATTATTGTTAATAGGAATTATTAGCCTAGAATTAGGGGTCAAGTATTATCATTTATAAGCCTATCAGTTGTATTATGACTGCGGCTCCGTCTCTGTGTATATATACTCTAACCTATACATGTGAATATAAAAGTGATATAGAATTCTCACTACTCTTTGCATTACGATAACAAACAAGATCGTATGAGGAATTTCAGATATGGCCTAACATCCTCAATAACATGGAGGCTTCGATCAAGCGCTTCATGTAAGAACAAAGATGCGCCTGTTTCTTTTTCTTTTTATAAAAAGAGGTGTAAAAGAGGGCCTCATTTACTCAAAGACAAAAAAGAAAAGAGGGCTTGATTACTAGTTTTTTTTTTACCATAATAGCCTAAGCTAATTGAGAGGGGAGAAATAATGTGAAGAGAGGTACCATAGACATGCTAACTTATTCCCTCGACAATAAGGTGAAAGCCCAAGTGGAAAACAGTCCCCTCTTCTCACATTACACGCTTGATCAATATTTTGTGCCACCAACAGGGTTGAGTCCGGTGGAAGGGGTTAATCCCTCATCACAATGGGGTGAATCAAGGTTTAAATTTCTGCTGAGATGAGTGTTCACATTTAATGTTTAAAAGTGCCTCAAATGGGATTGCCTCAAATATAACGATACTTATGTATAACCCAAAAAAGAAAAATGGCTGCGTCCCTTTTTACAAACACATCTTTTGAATTTTGGTATTGTTATTTATAAGAAGTTCATAAAATTTATACAATAATAAATATCTATTTCCAAAAATATCCCATAAACAGATGCTCTAAATTAATTAAAAATATAATTGAGTGAGAAGAATTTATGAAATAGGAGATGATTTTAAAAACATCAACAATTTTTTATGTGAACTAAATTATTTTTTAATAACAATTTTGGTGTCAATTATAATTTCACTGTCATGTAAAGTGATAGTTGCTTGATACGATAGACATAGGGTGTGTCACGGTTTTTGAAAACGTTGACAACATGAGTGCTAAATTTACATTTTTTTTATAGCCTTTTAGGCCTGAGCTATCTAATAATAATGGGGTTAATAGGGTACTTTATATTCTGCCTCCCTTTCTTAGTCACACACACACATATAAATCAATATCAAAGTTGATATAGAATAGGAAAGAATATATGTATCGAAAAAAAAAGAATAGGAAAGAATATTAGCTCTTCTGCAAGTGCATGATCCACCACACGTGATACACATTGCAAGTGCTATACTCAAAATATTATGAAACTCGTTTTACCTAATTAATGAATATATTCTCAAAGTGATGCTCAAGTTTTGCCTACGCCTCCCATAATTTAGTCTCTGGTCTTTTATTTTCTTATGATCCATATGTGCATATTATAAAGCGCACAGAAACTAAGAAAAGCGTTTTATAGTGAGGAACTAAGAGAAACATAAAAGCTACTAAATTTATATAATTTCATTACGATTATTTCGAAATTTTGTAGAATTTTTTTAAAAAAAACAGAAGTTATGCATAGGGAAAAAAGTTAATGCACCAGAAAGAAAATGAAAAATGTCATAGTAAGGTAATTAAGTCAGGGGATACGAATTGGGTGGTGGAATGTGAACGTTAGTAGTATTCAATATTTAAACCATCATGACGTATGTAAAAGAAAATTTGAATTGTGTGACATAAGAAAACATATTTTACCTCCCACACAGGTGGACACACAAACATATATATAAGAATGAAGGACCCACTACTTGAAATTGCTGCGATTTATCCATGTAAAGGTGCGTGTGCACATATATTAATTATTATATTTGTATGTGAATAAGCTTGTATAGTATTAGGATAATCCCATGTCCGTGTTAATTACAAAGTATTTCAAATATAATAAGTAAACGCCTGCACATAGCTGTCCAATTGAATTTTGTTGAGTCGCGCACGTTATGCGTTATCAGCTGTATGTATCAATAATTGTTTAATTGGGTTAAGACTTGAGAGAGCCATGTTTAACTTAACAAATTTGCCTTTCTTGAAAGTGTGAAACAAATGCATCTCATCACTCCCCCCAATCCCCACCCCAAAAGAGAGAGAGAAATTAAAGAAAAGAAAATGCAACCTCATACATATAGATAGATCCACGAATTGTGACGCTGCATGCATTACCTTGGATCAATTGTTAGAGGGTTTATGCAAATGATGACTGAAGGATTTTGACTTCATTAAAAAATTAGGACCCCGTGTCCTTTGGAAACAACAGTACAGTATTTCATAAATTATTTATCTTTTTTTTTTGGGTGCAATTCCATCTCAATGTCTAACCAAAGAAGAAGCTATATATGACCATCCCCTCCCTTCACGCGCGAACGACCTTACGGGCTGTTTGGTTGGAGGGAGAAAAAAAAATGAACCTCTCCCCTCATTTGATTTGAAATTTTGGAGGGAAAAAAAATGAACCACTTTCTCCTCTTCCCTCTCTTTATTTTGACTCCCTCTATATTGAGGTCTTTTTTAAAGGGAGCAAAATTTTGTAACCAATTTGTTCCCTTTTATTTTATGATATTTCTTCTTTACCTCATGTCAAAAAAAATTAAAAGAAGCTCATTTCTTCACTCAACCATACAAATGATCTAAAATATATACTTTATATATGTAGATTAATTTATATATGTGAAAAATAAAATCTAAAATATAAAGGTAAGATGGTAAATCAATTATTATCTTCTCTCCTATCCCATCTTATGCTAAACAAACTATCATTAAATAGCATTCTCTTTGCTTCCCTTCCTATCAAACCAAACAAAGTAATATCCTCCCCTTTCCCCCCATCCCCTCTTTTCAAACCAAACAGGCCCTACATGGGCATCCCCTTTCAGTACTACAAAATTGTGTATATGACACTGTATATATCACGGTTATAAGATACTTGCCATATAAAGATAGGTAGGATTTAAATTGACATCCTACTTAGTTATATATGACGGTTTTTTACAACAACGCCATAAATATCAAAAAACAATATGGCGATTTTTCAAAAATGGCCATATATAAAAACGTGGAATTTGAAACGCCATATGTCCATGACATATATGACAGTTCTATAAAGAAATGCCATATAAATTAAATAAATATATGGCAGTTTTTTATATAATTGGAATATATATGGCAATTCTTTATTGAAAACCTGCGATACATATAGTATTTGATGGTTGTTTTGAAACAACTGCCATATAAATGCCTTTAAAAACCACCCCATGAACCCTATTTTCACTACTATTTCAGACTTAGCAAATTTCGTTGCATGCTCTTCTCCACTATAGCCCACTTACTGGCCACTTCCATCATACCCACCTGGATTTCCTTGTTGTTCGTGATCTCCTTCTGATGTACATCTATTGTGACGCAGTTTACCTCACTGCAAATGGGCTAACTGGTAGATCTGATTTGTAGTAGATGGCAGACTTTGTTTCCGTCATTGCGTTATACGATAGTACTGTTATTTCTTCATAATTTTGCAATTTTTGCTATGAATCACATAAAAGTGATAACTTTAATTTCTACCCTTAAGTGTAGTTATTACTGTTTACTGCTAAAATTTTGATGAATCTAATTGATCTATTGTAGGTTGTTGTGTATATGTACTACGTTACGATGTTTGCCGAAGATATATATATATGATGATAGCTTCTCGATCTGTATGTATGTGTAGTCACTAAAAGTGATAACTTTAATTAATTTGTTCCCTATTTTTCTTGCTTGTTGCGTTTATTTTGGTGTGCAAGATCGATTGTCACCATTTTTGTTTTGCAATCTATTTATTGAGTTCCCCAGATGAATGTTCTATTTTTTTTGGATCAATATATATTGTTTTAGATTATGGTTTAATCTAATAAAATCATATATAGTTGTACATTAATCCCTAAAGGGCATAAGATTCTCTGGGGGCTCAATATAAATAGATTGTAAGATAAGATGATGATGATGATTGGTCTTGTAAAACATAAAATGATATATTTGGTGGTTGTTCAATAAAAACTGTCATATGTATTATATATATAGCAGTCGTTATTTAACAACCATCATTTATAAGTGACATATACATAACGTTTTTCACTTAAAAACGTCATATGTAGGGAAATATATATGGCGTTAAAATATATGGTAGTTAGAAACCCCCATATATAGATAAAAACAACCGTCAAATATAAACAATTTTGTAGCATGTTTGATGCCATAAAAGGCAGAGGCAACAATTATTTACTCTTATACGTGATGTGGTTCAACCTTAAATATACATATGTCACTATAAAAAAAAGGCAATTTTGTAGCGATTTCTTTATAGCGGTTTTTAAAGTTTAAAATTTGTAGCGGTTTTATCTATAAATTTGTTGCATGGTTAACATCTGTAACGGTTTTAGGTTATAGCGGTTTTGTTAACAAAGAACTGCTACAAATGTTCAGTGTGTGCATTTTGTAGCAATTTTTAAACAAATGACCACAAGAAGAATCATAATTGATTTTAATTGCTTTAGTTGAGTGAAAATCACTCTTAATGTGTTTTGTTTCTACTATAATTTCATCACCAAGCTGCATCTTCTTATTTTGTCCTTTTACATTTGTAGGGGTATTAAAAATATCTTTATTTTAAATTATGAATTAATTCATAACATTTTTAAACCAATCAAACTGAGTAAAAAAAATAAGTGGATTTAAAAACCGAATTATTATAAATCATAAACAAGTCATATAATTTTTTCATAAAAAAAATTAATTTTTTTATAAAATTTTGTATGGGTTTTTGAAACCGCTACACACTCAAATAAAATCGCTACAAATCATAACCACTACAAAAAACGTTATACTAACCGCTATTAATGTCTCGCTGATACCTATAAATATCCCTCACTCCCACTTCATTTCTCACTTCATTCTTACTTCACCCTTTTCTCCTTTCTCCTTCTTTACCCTATTCTTTTTTTGTTTTATTAATTTTTATTCAATAAGATCTCGATAGTATCAACTAATATTTCCACCGGTAAGAATTTTGTTTCCACTTTACATATGATATTTGTTCATTTGTTTTTATGTGCTACTAATATTTTTCCTTTATGTTTTTCAGGGCCTATTAACTTTAGCTATTATCTCCTTATTTGATCCAAAAAAACTATTATCTCCTTATTTCATTTCTTCATACTCTTCTAACAATTAATTTTTATATTAACTATAACAAATTAAGATTATATATATTCTCATAATAAATTTTATTAATATCAAAAGTAAATGTATATCATTTTCACTATATTAAGATTTTTTTAATCACATCCAAATTCAATATTAAGAACAAAATTAAAATACTATGTTTATCTTATTTGACAAAAATTTTAAATAATTTTTTTCATCTGTGCTTTTTTGTAGCGGTTTTGAAACCACTACAAAATATTTCATTTTGGTGCTCACCTTGACGCATTTTTTCAAAAAAAAATTGCTATATTTTAGTAGTGGTTTTATTAAGCCATTACTAATATTTTGACTCTAAAAACCATTACATTTGTAAAAACCACTACAAATTTTCGTGCCAAATTTCAAAATTTTCCCACCAAATATTTACAAAGTCTTCACAACAACAAATTTTTAAAAAATATTTTTTTACCTTTGTAGCAGTTTATTAACCACTGGACTTTGTAACAATTTATTAACTGCTGGACTTTGCAGCGGTTTAATGAAACCACTACAGAGTAATAGCGATTTTTGTCCAAGGATTAGCAGTTTCTAAAAACCGCCACAAAACATTTTGTGACATACGATTTTGTAGTAGTTTTATAAACCACTACTAATGTTATTTGTAGCGGTTTACATTTTAACCGCTACAAATATGTGTTTTGTTTGTAGTGTACTTTTAATTAAGTAAAATGAACTATGCAATAGTCAAAACTTCAATTTAAAAATCTTAGTAGAAATTGAAGTAGCAAGATATATATGAGTGAAAAAGAAATACCGATAGTGAGATACCTGAAAGTGTTGTTGATTAGTTTTTCTGTTGCATGGAGGAGAGCGATAGGATTTGGGTTCTGAAACAAAGAGCAACAAGAATTTCAAGAAGGGATGAGAATACTATAATCTTTTTTTTGAGATTAGGATTGACGACTAGGTCTGAATCTTTCAGTAGAAAAGTTGAAAAATGAATACGAGACAATCAACATTCAATTACATGGTAATACAATTATTGTCTATTATAACTTTAAATCATATATTACATATTCATAATATAATAATGGTTGGAAAATAAAATTAAAATATAAGAATAAAAAACATAAATATAAGTTACATGTTAAAACCTTAAATAAAAGATTACAAATTCACAATATAATAATGGTTGGAAAATAAAATTAAAATATAAGAATAAAAAAAATCAACATTCAATTATATGGTAACACAATTATTATCTATTTTAACTTTAAATCAAAGATTTCAAATTCAAAATATAATAATGGTTGGCGAATAAAATTTAAATATAAGAATAAAAAATATAAATATGAGTTAATAAAACATATAAATAACGTGTTTGTATATATAATATATAAATATAATTATATTGTTTGTGTAAACAGGTCAAACCTTAACAAAATAGGTCTAGCCTATTTACACATTTTAACCTTTAAATAGGCATTAGCCTGGCCTTTTTAATAAATAGGTCAAGCTGCCTGGCCAATTTCCACCCCTAGACAGAAGCCATCCAAAATAGTCAATAGAAAAATCAAAATAGTAAATAGCAAAAGAGAGGTGGTTGTTAGCAAAAAGTCAACAATAAGGATCCCCTTTACTACTTTGATTTTGCTAATTACTATAAATTCACTTATAATTGCTCTTGTTTCAAAAATTTTAAAAAGCATGTACTCAGAACTTTGCCGACATCCAAACAAAATAATCAATAGCGGGACCAAATTAGTAAATATCAAAATAAAAGCAATTATTAATAAATAAATTACACTGAGGTCTCGAATAAGGAAATATAAGTCAAATAGGTCTCGTGAAAACAAAATACTCCTCTCAGGTCCCAAGAGACCTCTCTGTCATAAATTTGAAATGTGTAATAACCATTATGCCTCTGGTAATATGAAGAGAGAGGGAAGATAAATTTGAACTCCTCTGTGGTCTCTAATGAGCACAGTCTTGCACGAATGATAGCCCATGATTTTGTCTCTCTTAGAGAGACAAAGCTTTCTTCTCCACACTCTCCATTCTCTGGCAACACCCGATAGCCCAGGAGCTATGTATCTCGGCAACTTGGCCATTAAACCCACACTCTCCATTCTCCACCAATGGTGGATAGCCCAGGATCTCTGTATCTCAGCAACTCACTCATCGAACCCTAAAATTATGTCTTCTCTTTCGCAAACCAAATCGATCCCTTATGTGACTTTCTTCTCCAAGACTTTGAGCTTGAACAAAGGCAATGTGTACTGTGAACTTTGAGCTCCATTGTTGAAGGTCCAAGTCTTAAAGATGAGCGATTTGTGTCTGGTCTGCAGTCCCTTCTCTAAAATTTGAAGTACACTAACACAATCTTAGTCTCTCCTTCTCGTCACTATAAGTAGATCACATTATTGTCTCCAGCCATTACTAGATTCCAATCCCCATTACTTGCCATCTCGTCTTTGGTATGTCACTGTGTCACAAGTGGAAGGGTGATCTGCTCTAGCCTCAAACGCTCACTATATCAATCTCTCATTACATGTATTGAGCAATGATGAACCTATCACTCTTTATTTTGTTATGTTTGGGAAGTTTCCTTAGCTATTAAATGAAGAATGGATTTTTTTGCATTTGAAGGTTTAACTCAAGAATGACATGAGATGACTTACAATGCCTTATGATCTATGAAATTCAAAGTCATTGAAACAACCCCGTACCTGAAACCTATGATCAATCATCTATCGATTCAGTGCTTTACTTCTAAGATTTGCAAAGGCACATTTGTTGTTGTTTTTTTGTTTTTAATTTTTAACTCTTCTACGGTTGTGAAGTTCACTGCTTAACCTTCTGATTACGAACCTCAAGTGTCACTATAATGACTCAAAGAAGCTGTCAAAGACCGGTTCGGTTCTTATGTGTACTTTAATTAATTAGATGGCTTAATATGTTTATTTTATGTTGCTAATCACCAATCACCAAATATAATAATAAAGCAGCCAAAGATGACCACATGTGCTATGTTCTTGTTTTGGTAAAGATCATATATATGTTGTGTCCCCTTCATTACATGTCCTAGACATGACCACCGCATTTTGATTTATAATGTAAGTAAATTACAGGTTTATTCCAGGAGAAAGCATGTGGTAACATGTATATATATGAGTTACAGATAATGTGTGAGGATCATTTCTTACCCATCATATGCTTGCATGCAGGGTAACATGTATATATATGAGTTACAAATAATCTCGCTGTCCTATAATCTGTGAGGATAATTTATTCCCCATAATAGGCTTGCATTTGAAGGTTGTTTAGTGAATATTTGCTGTTTGTTTTTTTGTTGACATTGAAACATGCTTTTAGGCATATATTCATTAACTTTGGCATGAATGGCATGTTCACATATTGAGCTCATTGAAAGTCTTAATCTATGTTGATAAAGAAATTACTTTTACTGAATTGAGATAATTAAATGCTGGTGGTAGCAAACTTCTTGACTGAACTTGAACTTAGTTTGATATGTGTATGGAGTTGGAAATAACATGGTTTTTAGTGATTACTTTGTACATTGAGCATAATTGAATCACTGTATTTGTTTACTATCTTTGTTGTAGTTGCTTAATGTGGCAATATGCTATTATAGGAGTAATTTGTTGTGTGATATTCTAGTGTAGTTACAATTTAAGTTTATTGTTTAATATTGTGATTGACTTTTGTTTCTATTATTTTATAAACATTACTCATATCCTTTGTATGTAATTTCAGATAAAGAAGATGGGGGAAGGGAAAAAATTGGAGAAAAAAGAGCGTGGGAAGAAAGTATCAAAGGAGAAGGAAGATAGAAGCAAACTTGGACCAAGAGTGCCAAACTACTCTGTGTACACTTTATTTATTGAAGAGTTTTTTGAACATAAGGAGAAGAAGAAGAAAGAGAAGGAGAAGCAGAACCAAAAAGGGAAGGGGAATGGGAAGGGAAAGGGAAAGGGGAACAATGGTGATGATGTGAAGCCATTAAGAGATGTTACTTTAGAAGTAAGAGACGCTCGGAATATGTTAAGCGATGAGAGGAGAGCGACATTTTGTAAACGGGCTGAATAAAAAAGAGAGCCAGGTAAAAAGAAGAAGTATAGCGTTCCCTTCCTTACAAGGTGTGCGCCAAAACAGTTCATAACAGTTTGCGAGAAGTTGAAAGAGAGACCAGATGCTATGGAAAGGTTGAAGGCTATCGGGTTTGATAAATTGGTTAACATTTGTTGCAAACAAATAAATCGTGACTTATGTGCATAGTTCATGTGATGCTTTGACCCTCCAACCAATCAAGTATCAATTTGAGACGTAAGTTGAGGAATAGGGCCTGAAGATGTGAACAAATTCATGGGTTTACCTCATGGTGGGCATGAAGTTGTATTACAAGTTGAAGATAACAACTGTGCGTTGAAGGATTTGAGGGTTGTCTATAAGAATGTCCGTTACCAGAAAATTGGGGAATGGTTGCTGGAACCGATGGATGAAAACTTGGAGTTCTTCTTTGCTCTCTTTTCATGAGGAACGTTATTGTCGCCAAGTGCAAGTATTTCTATAACTGACTGTGTGTTGAAGATTATGACGGCCACACAATATGCACTTGATGACTTTGATTGGTGTTCCTTTCTTTTTAAAGAATTGTGTGATTCTGTTCTGGAATTTAAAAGGGCTTAGTCAAAGGAGATGGTAAAGGGATAAAGAGGGTTGGTGGCTGTATATACTTTCTAATGGTAAGGGTACTTGTTACATTTTGATAGGGCCCTAAATCTTGTTTATTGACTGCTAATACGTCATTTGCATATCATTTCAGATGTTCTGTTTACAACATTTTACATTGGGAATACTGAGAGCCCCAGTTGACTACGATCCAATCACATATTAGAATGATGAGAGGGTGAAAAGTAGAGTGCTTTTGGAAAAACAAAGCAAAAAAGGGCTGCTATATGGGGTCGGAAGTTAAGGTGTGCATTCACAAAGTACATTCAATCCGGAGCCAATGTTAACCCATCAAGTAAGTGTGATGTATTAAGTTATCATTTCATCAATGGTTTGTACAATATGATTTCAGTCATCTACCATTGCTAAACAACTTTTTTATGTTTCAGGAATTGTAGAGAACTTACATTAGGCTAGTGTCAATGGTAATCTCTATGGTTGGTGAGAAACTCCTTACACTCTAGAACAGGCTAGCCGATGAAAACTCTGAAATAGGCTGTGATGGGAAAGAAGAATATGAAGGTGACAATGAGTATGAAGAAGATACGGAAGAAGATGATCAGGACGATGATCAAGTACAAGAGGGTAAGGAAGATAATAAAATTTGTGTTGAGGAAGAAGAAAATCCTAAGGAGGAAGATGAAAACCATGAGGAAGATGATGAAAAGTGGGAGGAAGGCCTAGAAAGTCAGCATGGTGATTCAGAAATGAAGGACAAAGAAGATGATAAAATGGATGACACTTTTCCAGGAGGTTATGAAAACAATTCATCAAGTACGAGTGAATCTGGACCTGAGAACAAAGAAGAGGAACATTTATAACCGCCAACCACATTGGAAATTGAATCTAGATTTGATAACCAAGAAAAGGAAGAGGCTGACAACAAGAAGAAAAGGGGAGACAAACAATTGAGAAGATCGTAAAGGGCAATAACTCCTAGTTGGGTTGTCAAATCCTCATGGATTGATGCAAAGAGGAAGTTAAAGGCAAAGATGATGCATGATGAGAATGATTATTTATTCCAGTTGTGCACTACACGGCCTTTTGAAGAGGAAGTTGAAGAGTGAGTTGATCCTATTTTGATTTTTAGTGTTGAATTATTTATCCCCTGGGTTGCCAAGTTATGTAAGCTGATGAATCTTGGTTTTGCCTTAGTATTTACGTTCAAATGCATGACTACTACCTCAGACGGAAAGAACTATATTGTCTGTGACTGAAAGGGTGGATTTACAACATGGTATGAAAACTAGCTGGTTCTTACAAATTTTAACATTTTCATTAGGACTTGAATGTTGTGTGTTTTGTCAAAATGCAGCTAATGTCCATGGTGGCCAAGACAC
>JBAGKO010105450.1:0-22449 GCA_037177275.1 Acacia concinna | reverse complement strand
TGATTATTAGTTTGGTGATTTGAGGTGGCAATATTTTGATATCATGTAGCTGTGAATATTTTGTTATCATATACCTGCTTTTGGTATTTTGCTAGAAGGACTATTTTGTAATTATTGATTACAAATGCTAAAATTCAAGTGTAAATGGGTGGTATATGAATTATGAAATTATATATAATATTTGAAATTTTAGTTGGTCTCATGATAATTGCATTATTTTTCAATTCTTTACCCTTCACTGGTTTTGCACCGGGTTGACACTGGTCTGACCCACTAACCCTTAACCCAGTTTCCCGGCCGATTCAGTGACCGGTCCGAGTTTCAGAACCTTGATGTTTTGAGATTTTTATTATAGGCCCCGGTTGGATAATTTCCTATAGCCTATGCTTATCTTGATTTTAGATCCTCCAGTGCCCTTTCGTTCTTCAATGCATCATAATTTTAGTATTCACGGGCTCAGCCAAGGCAGGTTGAGAGTTTTAATAATCGATGTCCATAGCTATTACCATGTATTGCAACCTGCTTCGTTAGTAATTGATGCAAGATATTGTCACACATTACAACCTGCTTCGTTAGTAACTGGGTGTGTTTGGTTCAATTGAGGTTAAAGTGAGGTTTATTAAAGTTAGGTTATAACAGATTATAAATTTGTTTGGTTTAGGTAGATGGGAGGTTAGGTTTGGTTTTTTACTTGGTTCAAGAAGGCAGGAGGGGATTTAATTTTAAGTGGACAAGTATACCTTTATCTATTTATTTACATTTGTTAATATAAATCAACATTAATTTTAATATGATAAAATATTGGAAGAATTCCATTTAAATACCTTTTGAATTTCAAAATCCCAAATTAATTATTTTCCATAAAATTGAGTTGTGAATCTCATTACTCTTATGGGTAATCCTATTACTCTTATGGGGAACATGATTGATTTGGGATTTTAAAATTCAAAAGGTATTTAAATGGAATTCTCTCTAAAATATTTCAATATACTTTTCATAACTCCCATTTTTAATATCTTTTATATTCTAACATATTTAGAAATATATCAATACTAAAATAAAGGAATTGACTAATGCTCATGATAAGATATAACTTTAGTACATTATTTATAGGATTTAATTGGAAAATCTTAGTTATAAATTATATAGAGTAAAATAGGTGAAATAATTAATAAATAATAATAGTTTAATTTTAAAAAGTAAAAGGAGAAGAGGAGAGATGAGAGTTTAATAGCAATAGTTATTGTTATTGTTGTTGTTGTTGTTGTTGTTGTTGTTATTATTGCCTTCAGGAAGAGAGGGAAAATGAAAAAGGAGGAAGAGGAAAAAAAGAGAGAAAAAGCTAAAGGGTAAACTTAAAATATTAAAAAAGGGATAGGGGTATTTTAGTCAAAATGAGGAGAGAGAAGCCTTATATTTTTCCCCCCTCACAAAACCCCCAATTTTGAGGTTTAGCAACCAATGTGAGGTTTCCACTAAAAGATAAAACTTTTTTACCTTACATAACCTCCCCTACTTCCAACCAAATAAGGTTTTTTAACTTTTAAACCTCACCTCACTGAACCTAATCTAAACAAACCCCTAACCAAACACACCCTTAGCCGTAGGAGAGTTAGAAGGAAACGCTTATCGACCAATTACAAGGAAAAAGTTTAGAGTTGGCATAAATATGTAGAACTCTGAGACAATATAAGGTGGAGGAATTTAAAAGGGTTAATATTATTATTGATTTTATTAGGTCACTCAAATTTAAAATTGGTAGTTTTAGTCTTTTAAGTTTGTTCTGTTTATAGCAATTAGTTTTTAAAGTTTGAAAATGACTTGATCCTACTTTTGATGGTGTTATTTCATCTTACATAACACTAATATTGTTAAAATAACTTATATGACATGCTTATTATGACTATTATCATGGCAAATGACATTATTTTAGTTAAGTTTGGTTGGAAATTTAATTTTAAAAAGAAAATAAGAAGACTTAAATCATTTGCCATGTTTTTATATATAACTAAAATAATGGCACTTGCCATGATAGCTATTTTAATAAGCATGTTATATAAATTACTATAACGGTATGTATAAAAAAATTACTTTAACGGTGTTAGTGTCACGTCAAATGAATTAACACCGTTAGAGGTAGGATTAAGTCACTTTCAAACTTTAGAGAGTAATTATTATAAATGGAGTAAACGTAAGGGACCAAAACCACCAATTTCAGACTTGAGAGACTAAAGTAAAATTTGGTCAAACTTAAAGGATCAAAAGTTATATTAACATAATTAAAGAAGAAATGTTAGCCATGAATTTAGTTAACCCTTTATTTTTTGTGGAAAAAGAAATTGGGGTAATTGCATTGAGGTCTAGAGCAAAAGAAAATATGTTAAAAAGATCCTGTGAAATCAACAAATTACAGTAAGAGTCCTTAAAATTTTTGTGTCAATTTATATTGTGAATTTACCAACCCGTCCTTGATGATTTTTACCCATAGCCATCCTTCCCTCTTCCCCACCAAAAACAAGCCCCTTTGTTGTAAGAGATGAAAAAATGAGTTCCCTCCTTCTCTCTTCTCACTAAAAACGGCCCCCATCGATGTGCCTCTTCCCATCGAAAACATCCCATGAGATCTCTCTTCACAATCGATACCCATCCTTATGACCGTCAACAAAACTGAAATGTGGTTAAGTCTCCCATCGAAACTCGTCTCTATCTCAGTTTGTAGGAGAAGCTCTATCTCTCAAAACCCATCCCCAACAGTGGTCATTGTCGAAACTGAACCTTTGACCTTAGCTCCCATAGAAACCGTTCCCTCTCTCAGCTCACATGATATGCTCTATCTCTCAAAACCAAATGTGTAAAGAACACATTGGGCAATGAAGAGATGTTGGTAGTCAATAAATTTAGCAAATAATTATAGGGGTTTAACAACCTTTGGATAGTCTTTATAAGTTTCTATATGAATTTAACATTTATAAGTTTCTTTGGTGTTTGATTCAGTGGTTGTATGAACTATGAGCGTTGAAATATGAACTACCGCAGTGTAATAGTACTAGCAGTAGTCTTGATTTTGCTGATGTTGTAGCAATGTAGTAGTACCAACAATATAGTAGTACTTCCACTCCATCCAAGTAAGGTGAAGAAAAGTGGACCATATTATTCACAGTTGTTTAGTAGAAGTGGAAGCTTAGCGTATCAAGAATAAGTTGGTTGTTCAAATGCAAAAACAAGCCTAAGCTAATTGTGGTACTACTTTAGCTTAAAAATGAAATTATATTAGAGGTAATTCATAACCCTGTAATGGTTTCATATACCATATTAATTGGCTTTTTTATTCAAACACTATAAATAGTAAAAATTCGTGCTAAAATGCTACACATAAAAAAATATTTACTGAAATGCTACACTACAAATCGTTCTTGTAGTGAATGATTTCTCAAATTGTTCACAACAAGAACGATTTGTTTGAAAACAGAGCTTGGAAGTAACATGTGGGCAGAAGAGAGAACATTGTGCAAGTCGTTCATGATGTGAATGACTTCCGTAGTTGTCCCATCACCTTGCGTTGCCCCTTTCCCATGCAGTTCCTCCTTCCCCATACACTTTCCCAAAAATGTACGCGCATGCCTTTGACTACCTGCATGCATGCTACTTATCTCTTTTCCACGTACGTGCATACCTCTTATCTCTTTTCCACGTGAATGCATTTTGTTTCTTCTGCCAACACGTAAACCAATGAATGCATAGTATTGCATTCAAATTCCTTATATATATGCGTGTTTCCACACTATATGTATGCTACTTCATTCGTCCTCTCTCCCCCTCCTCCTTGCTCTCTTCACTCTTGTCCCTCCTCCTTGCTCTCTTAACTACTTAATTCCTCTATCTCGTCCCTCTTCTTTGCCCTTTATATCTTCCTTCTCCATTTTCTAGTTGCTTTGTCTTCTTGCTTACTCACGTTTTGGTGTTTTAAACTTGGCCATTTTTATAATTACTATAAGTAATGTTGTCTATTTTTCTTTGAATTTTATAGTTTGCAATATTTATGTTACTCTTACTAATTATAATGTTACTATTCACTTTATTTTTAGATGGTCAGTATTGGATTCAACAAATTGAGAGATCAAATAGGTGCCAAAAACTATAAGAATACTGTGAAATATAAGATCTAAATATTTTCATTTTGATTCTATTATTCTCTTATAAGTATGTGATTTCATCTATATATAGACATAACTTTTAAAGTTTATTATCCTAGAAAGAAGTACTATGTCATTTCATGTAAATAAAAGGTCTAATTGATTTTTGGGTTATGCTTATTTTAGGTGATTTTTTTAATAATTCTTCCCCAACATGAAAAATGCTTTTGATTTAAATGAATGATATTCTATTTTTTAATATAAATGTTTATATATAACAAGCACTTATTTAAGAAAAAGAGGTTAAGAGCAATTAAATATTTTTAAGAGGTTAAAAGAGACTATGAGAGCCCAATAAAGTCATTTTACCTATATTTTAAAATTCTAAATTGGATAGTTTAATTAGGAATTTTATAAGTTTAACAACCTCATTTATCATTTTTATATTTTAAGCAACTTTATATGAAATTTTCCCTTATTATTATTAAAAATTATTATTAAGAAATTATAAGATAGTTATTATATTTTTTATTACATTCAATCCTAAATATTCAACCTAACTAATTTTTTAGAGAAATTAAAGTAGTTAATATGATGATTTTAAAATATTTGTTTTTATTATTTTTCTCAATTTTTTTAATGTTCATGTAGTTGGATTCTTTTGTATAACTTTAAGTTTTCTTGATTAATATTTGTAATGCAGTATTTAGGAAATGTGATGGATCATAGAAAGGAGATGGTGTGTTTATTTTCAAATGGACAAATTTATAACGGCCTTTCTGATGTAACATTTGTGTCGATTGACTGAAAGTAATCAAAGTTGACCCAAATATTATTTTGGGCAAACTTAAACAAGTCATTGGACAAAGCTACAACTTCCTCCCAATCAAATTGTGTTCAACCTAGTATATAGATATCCTACATACATAAATCTGTAACAATACCATGCATCTGATTTGGAATAAGATGTGGATGTAAAACAAATGTGGCAAGTGACTTGAAGATTATGAACTCAACTGACATGTGCGGAGTTGTATACCAACACATGTGATTTGCCATATGATGACAATGTTGAGTCACAATCAATGATGAAATTCGTTGGAAATATGTTTCCATCAAGTAGTAATGAGGTTAACAATATGGAATAATGATCCATGTTCACCCATGACATGGAAAAGTTCCACTCATTTGAGCCTCCCAATACAAGTGGCATGAATGGACCATTATCCCATCTTCCTCATGTAGAAGACATTGTTGATGAAAGCAAGGATGAGGATAAATATGATTCTTGTATGCCAAAATGCATCAACTTGTGTTATTCATGAGTTTAATAGAAAATCAACAATGTTCTAAGTACAAGAGCCATACAATGTTCAATGTCATCAATTTAGACGGTGTTGCAAGGTTAACTTGGTTGAAATAAAGTGTGATTGTGGAGAGTTTCAAGCAGAAAGTTTTCCCTGCATGCATACTATTGCTACTTGTGCATGAGTAGGCATAGACCATTTACAATATGTCCATCTGTGTTTAGGTTGAAAACCATGAAAATGACATATGATAATGAGTTACAACCAATAGGAGATGTGACTTATTGGTCACAAATTGATTGTTTTACTCCACTACCTGATCCATCAACCGTTAGACAAAAAGGTCGTCATCGCTCAAGTCACATATGTATTGAAATGGATTGGACCACATCTAGTGAACCAAACAAGTGTGGATTGTGTCGAGAGTTTGGTTATAATCGCTCAACTTGTCTACAAAGCTTGAATATTAGACAATAAATTATGTATTTCACATTTAAGAAATTTAAATAGTTGGTGGAGATGTTATCTATTGTTTATCATTTTGTACATGCTTTCAATCTCTTAAATATTATTTTGATATTTTTTGCATTAAGACGTTTTACAATGGCACAACATCAAGAAGCCATAATTAATCCTAGCCTAGAAGATGCCTCCATTTTGTACCTACAACCCCATCATATTTTGGAAAGTGTGTGGCATAATAATGTGAGTGCAATCTATTCACTATACATTATGAATTAGATGGCAATGTTGCATACTATGTTTACTTTGCCCTTATAGGTTAATAGGATTTTGCACACGAGATGAGTAAGCGTGCTACTCGAATGATTGACTCACCCTATCAAATAATTCCATATCTTAAAGTAGCTGGGTTTTATAGTATTACACGCTTAAGGAAATTTGATTATGACCGATGTTTGGTCTCTCCACTTGTTGAAAAGTGACGCTCTGAAACTCATACCTTTCACACTACGTGCAGAGAGTGCACAATCACATTACAAGATGTAACTATTCAATTGGGTCTTCCATATGGAGGCATTAGTGTGATTGGAGAAATAGAGTTGAATTGGTTAAATGTTTGTGAGTGGCTATTAGGTATTATACCACCTTCAAATACACTACGTGGGTAACGAGTACTAATAAGTTGGTTGGAGAAACACTTCAATGACCTACCATATGATGTAAATACTTTAGGTTGAACAATTTACTCATGTTTACATCCTCAAATTGATAGGCGAGGGTACCTCATGCCTGATAGATTAGGCAATCAAATTTACTTAACGTACCTTCCACTGCTTTATAATATTGAGGAAGTTGGAAACTATGGTTGGGGACCAGCAGTCTGGCTCATCTATATAAGAAACTATGTAATGCCACTAACCCAAATGAGGAAGGAATTGGATGATGTTTGTTATTACTGCATATGTGGGGTATGATCGCTTCACTATGATAGCACCACAACGGCCTGTCTATCTAGATCCACAATTAGACATCTACAATCTCTTACCTTCCTTAGGATTTAGGTACACTAAATTCACCTACGAAACATTTCATAGGCACTTAAGTTATTGCAATTTAACAAATTATGATGTTGTAACACCCAAGATTTTGGAATCATAGACCTTGTAGGTATTTAATCAGGGGAATAAAATGATGGATTTTGGTATAAGAATTAAGGATAAGGAAGTCTTGGCTGATTTCTGGAAAGGGATTGGTGGCAATCTTGTTACACATAACTTTTACCAAAGTTAATGATATCCAAAAATTATGAAATTTTTCAGTATATAATTAGACATGTCAAGCTTTAATTTGATATATAATTTGTATGATTTGGATATATATGTTAATAGATATGAATTTTTGAAGTTTACCCAGTGAAATTCGTTAGTTTCTGGAGTAGTGTACAAACATGAATTTCCTGTGAAATTTATGATTCCAATTGAGTAAAGGAATTATTTTTCCTTGAAACTATACTAATAAGGGTCACATAGACTTTAGAATCACCTCAATTAGACATCTAGATCATTATATATATGCATTTTCAAAGTTGGGTGAACATTATGTTTAGAAATCCAAAATTTCATAAATGTAAGGGTAAAATCATAAATTGCAAAATAATTGAGAGTAAATTAATTTTCCCCAAATTTCTAAGATATTTATGAGTAGAAGCGGGCCAGCTGGAATGCTCTATGAGGATCAAATAGAAATTAGAACAAAAGAAAAAAATGGACCAATGAGAAGTAGGCACACATGCAAAACATGGACCAATAAGAGATTAACACATGGAAGGATTATGGGAGATTTTTTTTAAAGCCACTCTAGCCATATTTTCGTCCTAAACACAAAAAATAGGGAGAGGGAGCTGCTAAGAACAAAGTCAAGCACTCCAAGGTTCACAACTCAAATTCGCAAGATAAACTACTGTAAAACCCTTATTCCTTGTAGTTAGGACCACTTCTAACCATTTTCCACCAATTAATTTGATGGATTGAAGACAAGATTCTAAGGAGAAAGAGGGAGAGGGTTCAATTCCAAAGAGAGAAAGTGAAGAACACAAAAGGTAATCTTCAAAACCATGAACATCTTCTTGATTCTAGTTGGTTGTGGTGCTTGATGGTTTTCTTTCGGAGATAGTTTGGTTTTATGGTGTATTTCACTAGCGAAACCTCATCCAAATATTATGAAAATTTATAGAATTAAAGTAGATATCTGGATCTTTAATTTTATGTGTAGAACATAATTTTTGGACAAGTGGATTAAAGGATGTGATTTTTCAAATTTGGCCCTGTTTTTGGAACCAGATTTGGAATGGTTAGAGTTTGGTGAATTTTTGGGAACCTTGCGACCACCTTGTCTAGAAAAAGATATTTTTATTTGAAAGTAAACTTACATAGGTTTACTATATGTTTGGAATCAGTCAAATTGGAGTTTCCTATAATTAATTATGGTTTTTGAAATTTGGACATTGAATCTGGATGTTATTATGTGTGATATTGATTGTGAGATATTTTTCTTTGACCAAATGAATTCAAATACCCACAAAAAACTTCAGAAATAAATTATACCCAATGAGCTTTAATTGGATGGGTAGCTTGTGATAATTGGATGAGTACATTAGGAGATACATATTTTTAAACTTTGGTAATGATTCTGGATGCTGTCCTGTGACAGTAGTAGATAAAGACAAAATATGGGATTGTGTGAATGATAAATTCATGAGTAAGCATTTTTCCTATAAAATATACTTGAAAAGGGTCATACAGGGCTTTGAACCATACAAATTAGAGATTTTTAGAATTAGTTATGATTTTTCAAAGTTGAATGAAAAATCTTGCCAACATTGAGCCATGTGAATTTAATAGGTCTATTAGCTACTTAGCTGGGCCTAAGTACTAACCCAAATGACAACCAACTTGAGTAATTGAATTATTCAAGTGTTAGACAAAATAGTAACCTATTGTTCGTAAATTTTAAATTATATGACCCAATAGCTATCCAGAGCTTAATACTTGTCGGAGCACAGACAAACGATCGGACATTGCTTAAGGGAAGGAGCCAGGTAATAACTTTGTTTTTCATATGTTATAAGATATACTACATGTCTTTGTATTCATCATGAATTGTCTAACATATTCTGATTATGCGGGGTGGTGGCCTGGGGCCTATTACACTGGTGGACATTCAGGCCAATGTAATATTATGTGTTACACAAGTGGATGCCTGGGGCCTATTACATGGGTATCACTCGGGGTCTTGTGATGTACCTAACGCTATGGTGATATGTGAACTGCATGTTATGTACTGAATGTTGTTGTGATAATTCTGTTACATGATGACTGTGTGACATGTTTTGTAATGTTGTATTTATATGATTGGCTATCCCTTACTACTAAGACTCTTTTGAATCTCACTATTTTTTATAAACAAATTTACTGTATAGAAAGGTAGCTCGAAGCGTAAGAAGATAAATGTGGACAGCTAGATGCTATTGTAGAAAGACTTTAATCTTTTGTTGGTTGTCTATTTGGAATATTTTGGATATTATGGATTTGTATATGATGTAAATGGCTTGTAACCCTAATGAGGGTAAAGTAAGAGAACCTGTAATGTAAATAACCTGCAACCCTGGTAATGGTACCATAATCGAACTAGTAAAGCTGATAGAATAATAAATGGGCGATTATAAGACTAACTAGATAATTTAGATTGATAATGCTTCTAATTGCTAATAAAATTAGCTATGGTACAAACATATGAGAACTAAGTAAAAAATTGTTGATACATGTCTAATAAGATTAGAACGAAAAAGAGAAAAGCCGATGAGACTTAATGAGATAGTGAATATTTATAAAATCGTTGAGGAAATTTTATTTCTTTAAGAAAAAATAAAATCCTTTCAAATTCCAAGTTCAATTCCTGAGATAGTCTTGAAATTTATAAATCTTTTTTGAAGTTTCTTTAATTCAGAACTCACAAATGATTTCACTACTCTTTTACACTCATATGAAGCTATTGGATATAAGGCGTTACAAATGTTACCTTTTTTCTAACTACAGATGAAAAGATGTGAGGTAGAGTTGTTGTCCAATTGCCCAGAATTTGCTTCGTTAGAGAAGTTTTTTTGATAAAATAGTTGATGATGAGATAATTTGGCAATCATACTAATATGTTGATTTGCAACAATTCATTCCAGACTATTGCTCCTAGAAATCTTAAATTTGACTTGCTTCTGTGCCTTTGATATGCTTCAATATCATAGAATGACATCATTTAGATCATGTG
Organism: Acacia concinna; assembly: GCA_037177275.1. Lineage (NCBI taxonomy): Eukaryota > Viridiplantae > Streptophyta > Magnoliopsida > Fabales > Fabaceae > Acacia > Acacia concinna. Next base: position 12,227 of record JBAGKO010105450.1, on the reverse strand, counting down.
CTACGCCCATTTGGTTGTGACCAACCAATTCCCGCCCCACCTATGCATTTAGGAAATTTTCACACAATAGAACTATGAGGTAGAACAAGCACAAATTGGGTTGAGAAATACTCTACATTTATTAACACATGGGATAGTTGGTTAGATTCTATTGTTAAAGCTCCAATGACACATGATCAGCTTCAAAGGATGTCTTAGTACATGCAATGATTCTGGCGACATACGAAATGATGGATTCAACTAATTACTAGTGATACTAGTTGCACGGTTAGTTTTTCATTTTCTTTCCATCCATGCTTGCTTTATTCTTCATATTAAACATGTTATAGTCCCATATCTTATTATTTATTTTAGGATGACATAACATATCAATTATATAGGGTAACAATTAATATTTGTTCGACATGCTCGGACTGTATTGATTATCGAGATAGAGTTGCTTGAGACCAAATAAACATTTACTTACGCTTAGAGAGCAATGATTTAGCACTACTCCGCAACTTGCTCCTATTGCAATTGAGTTGCCTCAGCCACACATTCCTCCTGACAGACCAAGTAGGTGACTTCGCGATTACTTGTCTACCCAACCATCTACTGCAGATGAACATGTGTATGAACAAGACCATCTTCCCCAACCTTATTATGTGTCACCTCCTTCATCATCCCATATTCAACATCAACCATTCACATATTTATTAGATAATTATACATTATTTTTGGTTGAATACAATGCTCTTACTTTTGAACATGGTAGGTCGTCAAATTCATCATTTGCTACTCCTAGACATACTGTTAGTTTAAATGAATCATCGTGGTTTAATTTAAGTACATTAACTTCACAAATAAATGACACGCTTGAACTTGAACACATTAATGCCCAACAACAACTATGGCTTAGACAAACGAGAACTAGATGTGGTACAGGAAGTCATTATTTATAAGGTTGTTTTATTTTATTAGTATTCTTTATCCTCATTTTGTAATAATTATTTGTATCATTATGAAATTATTATTATTCACTTATAATTGTTTTATTACTCAATCATTAGCAAATAAAAATTTATTGGGTTAATTAGCCAAAACTGTGCATCGTGTGGGGGTGGTGGAGGATTTCAATGTCATTGAAATCGTCCACCACATGGACGATTCCTTCACAGCTTGTCTCATTTTTTTAATGACATCGTTCTTATAGTGAACGATTTCTGAAATTATTTACCACAAGAACGATTTGTAGTGTAGCACCTCAATAAATTTTATTTTATGTGTTGCATTTTGGTACAAATTTTTACTGTTTATAGGATTTGAATGAAAAAGCCATATTAATTCGGTGAATATGTCTTGGAAAGTTAAAAGGGTGTAATCTTTTGTTGCTTTTAATTGCTAAAAAAAAATCTTCTGCTGCTTTTGTTATTGTACTTTTGCTTTCAGAATGAGATTATCTAAATTTTGCTTGTATTGTAGGCACATGAACAAGAAAGAGAAATGTTCAAAAAATAAGTCCATTAATAAGTTTAGGGCATTCATTAATAAGTCCAAAAATATGTTCACCTTATTAATATTAAATTGTAATAACAAAGTTAGTCTATAAATATGTTCACATTGAATAAACATAGCTAAATATAACTTAACAAGTGCAAGGGATTGCATAGATAACTCCATCGGCTTCTATTGACAAATCCATGTGCTTTCGTTAATAAGTTAAGCAATTGACAGTGATAGCTCCTATGTTTGTCCAAATAATATCAAGCAAGACATTGTTTAAATAATATGTCCACCTAATTAAATAATAAATTACAATAACAAAGGTAGCCTCTAAACATGTCCACACATAATATATATTAACAGTTCTAGAGGAATGCACTAACAAGCCCATAGGTGTCTACTAGCAACTTCACGAGGTCACAACAATCAATCACTTACTCAACAGCTTGATGAGATTACTTACGGTCGGAGCCAAGGCCTATGATTTGGTCTCGATGATGGAGACAACTAGGGCTGGGTTTTGAAAGAGAGAGAGCTGTTCATGCGAGCAGAAGATAGAAAGATTTCGATTGGAGCTGGTGTTAGGGATTCCAATTCAGCGTCAGCCACACTTGGGTATGGATTTCAAGAGACAGCATATCATGCGAGTTGAGAGAGATAACGGTTTTGATGGGAGCTAAGGTCAAGGGTTCAGTTTCGACCACGCCATCATTGGGGATGGGTTTCAAGAGACAAAGTTTCTCATGCAAGCTGATATAAAGACGGGTTTCAATGGGAGACCTGACCAGATTTCAGTTTTGTTGATGGCCACAAGGATAGGTATCGATTGTGAAGAGAGATCTCATAAGTCTGTTTTTGGTGGGAAGAGGCAAATCAGTTTTTGAGATCTCATAGGGGCTGTTTTCTATGGGAAGAGAGAAGAAGGGAGGAAACTCATTTTATCATCTTTCGTAACAAATGGGCTTATTTTCGGTGGGGAAGAGGGAAGAAGGGTTATGGTTGAAAATCATTAAGGGCATATAGGTAAATTTACAATTGGAATAAAAAGATAAAAGGGGAAATTGCAGTTTGGCCCTAAAGAAGGGAATTTATTATTAAACGATCCATTGAAATTGCGTAATTACAATAAAATCCCGTAAAGTTGTCAATAAAGCTCATTGAGTTGTTAATGACAACCCCTGAAAACACATGGAATTGTTAATTAGAACTGTATTACAATTACGTGATTTCGTGGGACCATTTGATCATAAATTCTCTTCCTTAAGATCAAATCGCAATTTCCCAAGATAAAAAAGTCTCAGGGGCCCCAATGCAATTTATTGATTTCTTGGAGCCTTTTCGATGTATTTTCTCTTATTCGGGATCTCATTGCAATTCTCTTAAAAAAATTTAACCAGCTAACAAGTGATAAATTAATATTGTTCATACAATCAAAAAACCACTGTTGAAACTTCAAACTATCAATAATTTTTGAAAGAGATATTGCCATGGGTAAAATTAAGGGCTAGCAAGCCCGAGAGCGAGCAGTCACTACTAAGTACTAATCTCATGAGGGAAGAGGATACTCTTATTATCCTCTTTCTCATTATCTTATCTCCACCGTTAGATGATAAAATGGATGGTCTAGATTTAATATTTTATAAAATTATTATTATAATATTTTATAAATTAAAATTTATCATTTTTTCCTATATTGCGATTAATTGTATAAATTGGATGGTAAAAGTTTAAACTTATTTTTATATATTTATAGTAATAATTTAATAAAAAATTAAATCTGAACCATTTAATTTTATAATCTAATAGTAAATATGAGATGATGAAAAAATAATAAAAAAGAGAACAGTGAGATAAACCTAACCCCTTGTGAGGGAGACTCATTCTCAAAAGAAAAATTATTCACAGGAGACACGCCATCAAAACTTAGACCCAATTGTTTATTGAGGAAATTAGACGTGGGCCCAAAATAGGATAAGTAAATTATTGAATGATAATCAAATTATCGAACAAGACGTCATCCTTGTCCTTGATCATTTCAAACGAGTCCAGCTTCTGTCCACACGCCTCCTAGCACCTCCATTGCTTAAGGGTATGTTTTGGTACGAGGGGAGGGGAGGGGAAGGAAATTGGGGGATTTTATTCCTCTCTTCTTGTTTGTATAGCAAAAATTTTTAGGAGGGGAGGGTTTTAGAGGAATTTGAGGAGAAAAGTTAATATTTTATCCTATGTTGACCAATATGTCTATATTATTTTTAAATAGTATTTATAGAATTATAATAATATTTATATATTAAACAAAAAATAATTATATTTATTTAATTTTAATAATGACAAAACTAAAATCCCTCCCCTCCTCTCTCTTTTCATCAATCCAAACAAAGTAAAATAAAATCCCTCTCAAATCCTTCCCTCTATAAAAATCCCTCCATTCCCCTCCATTAAGTCAAACATAGCCTATGAGAGAACTTGCTGTCCTTATCCAACCTTAGCTTCGTGATGACAACTTTCGAAAGGTGAATCCCAACATTCACGGTTGAACCATTTACCTTCTCACGAGTAATCGTCTCGATGTGAATGACCCATTTGCCGCGGAAAACCTGAACCACCTTTCCCTCACGACATTTGTAGGTGCTGCCGACAACTTGAACCTCGTAGTCCTTGCGAACTGGCATAGACCGCACGTTGTAAAACTATTAATTGTCATATTGAATATCTAAAGTCTAAACCACTAGTTAACCTAAATTAAAAAATATGGATAAAACTTATGTCAAGTCAATGAGATCCATAGGTCCGATTTTTTATAGTAATATTTTAATTTATCTACTACAAATTAATTATAATAAAACTACTAACACATAAAATGATATGAAAGAAATGATAATAATTAAATAACAGAGGCTAACCCCTCTTATAAGCATAAAACGACTTCGTTTTGATAAAATGGAGGGGTAAGTGAGAGAAGGGGTACAATTGGGAATATGCTAGAATGCAATAATCAGGTGCATATATTCTCTAAAATATCACTTTCTTTTGTTATATATATATATATATATGTATATTCGCATCGTTTTACTTGCACATATAGAACAATACTAGTGGCTTTGTTTGTTTCATTTTTCTTTTTAAATATTTGTCATGAATTTATGTCAAATTGAATTTTTCCTTACAATTACTCTGTTTTTTTTACTTTAAGTCTAACAGTTCATTTTTTTAGATGATCAAATGTGACGATTATTTGATTAAATTTATGTCCTGAAAATTTATTTATCCATTCAGAATACAAGAGATTTATTACTTGTTACTTATACTTCTATGGTTTTCAAACAAATAATTCTTTATGAATGTTGATTCTATTTCATTGGGTTTTAATGGTACATTCAACACAAACTTGGAGTTAGATCTAGTTCAATATTATGGGGGGAAAACCTCTCAAGGGTTCTTTAATTTCTTTATTTATTTTTTTATCAAAATGTTTTTGTTGTTAATTATTTGAATTTTTTTGCCAAAATTATTTGAATACAAATGAGACGATAGTTTGCCTTAGTTTACATATATACATTGAATATAATTGATTATGTTTGTAATTTGATTTAATTTTAGTTATTAGGCTTGGGGAAATAATAAATGAGGGGAAATGCTTGTGAGAACTCAGGTTCACCACGTTATTTGTAATCTAATCAATTAAAACAGAACAACTCATGATATGATGTGGCAGGTCCTTAATATTATATAGCTTATTAATAAAATTTAAAGATTTCACAATAATTACTTTTTTCATTATTTGTGAAATTTTAATATTTTTATTTACAAATGATGTGGTAAATTGGGTTCACACAATAATTTCTCATAATGAGATGTTACTTCATTTTTTTCTAATTATAAATATGCTATAATTGAGTTGTGAAAACCCAAAAGAAAACAATCACTGTAAATAATCTTTAATATATAGAAAACCAACATATAATAGTTGAAAACCTCAACGTTAGTTGTGAATATTTCTTTTAAGTGAGCTGATAATTTGTTAGCGGTTAAACTCTGGTTTAACTTTTTATTCATAACATTGGATGCTGAAATTCAGTACAATTTTGGTCAGCATTTGGAGGCAAGTGTAAAAATAAAAAATTATGTGTTTCCATGACTTTTGTAGCATCCCATTATTATAGTTTATCTGTAATCACACCATAATAAAGCTTGTCTCGTTGAAAAGCGTCATTTGTCTAAACTATAATAAAATGGCCATAATCTCTGGCAAAAATAAATAAATAAATAAAATGACCACAAATCCAAAGGAGTTTGCATACCAAGCATAGCCACTACGTTTAGATGCAGGCTTTGCCCTACATGTGACCTGGCTTAGATTTGTTTTTAGCAAGTTTAATTTGAACCTCAAATTTAAAAGAAACAATCGCTTAGTACTACTAAGTTTTTGTTTCTAATTCAAATTGTAATTCTGCTTTGGTTTCAAATGCTGATTCAGGACTTGGATCCCAAATTCCAGACAATTCATGGCGCAAGCAATTCAAGCAATACGAGGCCTATATCTACCTTTTCAAAACGTCTATAGTTAGTGAGAATGGTAACACAGACAATGCGTGTACTTCCCAAGTCCCAACATGTACGAGCAGCTTCCTTCATCACCATTAGATCTTGAAAATACTGTGATTAAGGAGCGCTATTAGATGATATGAACAACTTATATGATGAAAATTGCATTCTTTGAAAACCAGATCCTGTGAACAGGTAGGGAAATGGGAAACAGAGAGTAAATTATAGCTGTTTGTTGTCACTTTGGTGGAAGAACAGCACCCAAGTACCAGATAGCGGCAGCTCAGAAATTGATAACCATATGTTTGGATGAAAAGAAAATTAAAGGAGAAAGAAAATTATAAAAGAAAACACCTAAATATAATAAATTTCTTTGCTATTTATAAAAGTTTTCAAACATAGTACTAATTTCTTTTACTTTTTTTCCCATCCAAACATAGTCTAAGAGAGAAGGAAAGCATAAGAGAGCCAAAAACGGGGGAGTGGAGAAACGTTTCAGGACCAGGGAGGGATTATCTCACAACGTCAATGAATCTCTCCATGCAGGCATGCAATTCGTCTTTCCCTACTTCACCTCTCTACTATTGCTTTCTCACTTTGTCACCATCTCGCTCTAAATCCATGCGATAAAACACGAGTATTTACTATTTACACCCCTTAAAACTTATTTGTGCTCCTACAGTTAATACTTTGTCATTATATATATTTACATTTACCCCTAAATTTTGATATTTACTCATTTAGATTGACGGGAGGAGAGGCAAAAATTTATATATGGGCAATGTTACCCTTATTTTATTCAAGTTTTTTTTTCAACTTTTATTCAATATTTTTTAACAAATAATTATAAATGACATTTAATATATAAAATCATAATGTTATACTTATCAAAATTAAATAAATATAATTGTAGTAAATAATTAATAGCTACTATCACACAACATATAACTGAAATTTAGTAGCAAACTATTTCTTTATAATCACCTATGACAATTACTATTTATGAGTGAGGGTAGGCATAATCAATTTTTTCATAGCATATTTAACAATGTTGTTATCTTGGTTACTTTTTTTGCAATATGGTATTATTAGTCTTCTTACTCTATTATTTTAAAGATGTGAATGTGTCTCATAGTAAATATTAGAGTAAGTATTATTATTTGATAAAGGGTAGATTAGTAAATAAAATTTATTTTAATATAAATTTTAATTAAAAATACAATTTTTTGATGGAGTTAATAGTTTAAACTTAAGTGTATATATTCACAGTAGAGGAGAGGTCTGTGTACTTAAGAAAAAATACACTGGAGCTCAAAGTATTTTACTTTAAGAATTATTTTTAAAGTTTGTTTATGTTCACCTGGTATGCATTATTTTTATGCAATGTCATTACCACATAATTGTGTATATATGACGCTGTATATATCGTGGTTACAGGACACCCGCATATATAAAGAAGTAGGATTTGAATCGACGCCCTGCCTACTTATATATAACGGTTTTTTTCAAAAGAACGTCATAAATGTGAGAAAAATATATAGAGGTTTTTGAAAAACCGCCATATATAAAGACGCGGAAATTGAAATGCCATATGTCTGTCACATATATGACTGTTGTTAAAAAAACCGCCATATATAATTGTACATATTTGACAGTTTTTACAAAACAACCACCACATAAATGCCTTTAAAACCTTGTTCTAACTACGCTTTATTTTATACCCAGCAAATTTCATTCGTCGTGCGCTCTTCTCCACCATAGCCCACTTCCGGCATACTCACATGGATTTTCCTGTTGTTCACGCTCTTCTGATATATATCTACTGTGTCTACCTCTCTGCAAACGTGCTAACATGGTAGATCTTATCTGTAGTAGATATATGATAGACTTTATTTCGGTGTTGCGCGTGTTGTATAGAAGTCTTGTTATTTTTTCAGAAACCGCCATATATAGGCAACAATAACCATCAAATATAGACAATTCTGTAGTAGTGTGTGTCATATTTTAACGTCCTCGGACAGTTTATGGTAGGACAATACGTAGGTTAAATTTTTTTTATAGAGCTATGGTGCACATTTAGTAACTAACTATTTCTTTGAGTATCTAGCAAAAATAACTATTTTGAGTTCAAAAGTATACATTATGAAAATCTTTTGGAGTACTTGTAGCAATGTCCTTAACCCTAATTAACTTTCGTTACTTTCTGCGCTGTGGGTGTCACCAGTATTTTCACTTTATATTATTTTAATATATTTTTTTAGAAGTGTTAATGTACAAATTTAGCAATGAGCTATTGTCTTATGAGCACTCAATACAGTTATTTTTCATAAGAGTTTTTGCAAGGCAAATATGAGCATTTACATAAGTATATTTACATTAATGGCCTTACTTTATTTTTCTATAAGAGTATTTATAAGACAAGAAAGGATTTAAAAGAGTCCAAAGAGTTAAAAAATTTTGGCCATTCATATTGATGGAAGAGTTTGTCATCTACGCTTATAAAAAATTGCTAAGCCAAATACTATAGTATATAGTTAAACTAGGTCAATTCCTCCAGGTGCAAAATTGTTAGCTAATTATCCCTAAAACAATCTAATTGAGCCTTTAAATTAACAAATTAATCAAATAACCAAGAAAGCAAGTAGATTCATTAATTTGCAATTTCCTAATCTTGCTTCTAGCTAGAGATTGAATTCAATGAGTGTGATTGCATCAACTGACTTGAACCACCAATATATGATTTATCAAAAAATTCAGTGCTAATGCTTGGTTTTCTAGAGTTTAGATGGACTATCCTTGCTTCAAGAATAATTGCAGCCAAAGATCACTTGAGTTGTTGGGCTTATGAACTAACAACTAGTTAGTTATCTGCTCACAATTTATACAACTAGTGTGAATTACAAGTTGCCCCTGAAACTGTAGAATTGAGACAATAATGCGATTTCCCTTCTCATGACCATCCGTTAGTGGGCAAATCCAATAAGCTCATGCAATTATACAACCTAATCAACTAGAGTAAGTATATAATTGATAAACTCACTGAATTAAATACACTTAAAAGAAATTAAGATAGAACAATTTCAGATCTCAAGGGAAAATAACATCAATAATTCAACCCCACGCATACTCTTTGCACTTCATACAAATTCGTTCAGCAAATTCACATTATAATCACACATTCACACCTCAAAACTCATGAGTCATGGTTACAATAGCATCGGAAAATAGAGAAACAAAGAAGCAATTGATTGGTTTACTCTAATCTAGCACTGAAGCTCAGTTCGATGGGCCACTCTAGGAAATCCACTGCCGATTAGCGGCACATGGTTTTGAGAGATACACAATTATCTTCAACTCCATGGATTCCAGCTCATGACAATTTCAAGTTGCCTCAGAAATTCCACAAGGTTGCTCCCGGGAGGAGCCGAAATTTTGTCGAAGATAATCCAAAGCTAGATCACTGCTCTCAAATGCTTAAGCGAAACAAAGAAAAAAGAAGAATCTGAGGAGTGATCGCGGTGATGGAAGATGAAGGTTAATCGGAGCTGCTGGGCGTTAGTGATGGTGTGAAGATGAATGAAAGATCGATGATGATGAATACGATAGATCTTGATCATGTCTCCTGCGTCTCTGCCTCTCTTCAGTCAATTCATACCGGTTCAGTGAGTGTAAAAACGGGTCGGGTCTGTAGCATCCATGGATCTGGAACTTCAACTTTCAATCTTTACAATGTTTCTAGCTTTGCACTTTGGTCCTTCTTTTGTCCTTTTGCTTTTAGTATTCATTTTTTCCAAGTGTTCCTAAAAGAAAAAAATCAAACAAAATGTAATACTGCATGATACTTGGAGAAAATGATAAATATGCTCTTTTTAGCCATTATTTCATGTTTTCTAAATTAATTCTAATTTATCCAATTAAATGCACTTTGAACTAAATAAAATCAATGAAAACTCCCTAAATTGCATAGAATTTCATAGTAAAAATACACACACACACACACACAAACACGTAAATATCTTATAAATACCTATATTTGTCTTTCTACCAACAAAAGTTACTTTTATTTTGATCCAACGGGTGCAATATATTTTTTTTAAACAATACAAATATGTGAATAACTAAAAGTTTTAAAATCTCTAAATTGTCTTAATTCCCTTTATTTGTTTTGAAAATAGTCTTGTAAATACTTTTATAAAAAAAATAAAGTAAGGGCATTAATATAAATACTCTTATGTAATGTCATAATTATCTTGTAAAAGCTTTTATAAAAAATAATTGTGCTGAATGCCCTTCATTGTTAAATTTTTGCACATTAACAATTTTTAAAATATATTAAAATAATAAAAGGTGAAAAGACTAGTGGGATCTATAGTACAAAAAGTTAACGAAAGTTAACTTGGGTTCATAACAATGATATAAGTGCTCTAAAAAAAAAATCAGTGTCTACTTATACAACTAAAAATAGTTAACTCTTTTTTATATATAGAGTAAAATAGTTTGACCTCCATTGTATTTTGACTTAATTACACAGACCTTTCCTCTATTTTAAAAATATACATTTAAGTCCAAAATGTTAATTCCGTTAAAATTTTTTATTTTTAATTAAAATTTATAGTAAAATAAATTTTATTTCCTAATCTACCCTTCATCATAGGCTTAACTGTGCATTTAAAATTACCAATGTGAAGGTGGATCGTGAGCCTAATAAAAATTTCTAATGTTGAATAACTGAATAAGATAACAACACACGTGCGCCTCTATAAAAAAAAAGGGGCATTATTGTCTTTTTCTTACAAAACCTATTTTTAGTTTAGTCCTTAGTCACATAATAGAATTTCAGAATGTTTTAGTCTTTTATTGATATAAATTTGGTCCTATGGTCACTTAATGAAGTTCTCACAAAAATATTTCTTTAAAATACACATTAAAATATAAAATCAATTACTGAGTATGTTTGTGTGAAATATTTAATTATAATCAATCTCACCTTTAAAATACAACATAGTTATTCCATGAGGTGAGCCCCATTTCTTAATCAATTCAAATATTAAAACCTAGCTAGACATGCGTCCTCTATAATAAAACAACAATAAAGATAAGACTATATCTTTAATCAATTCAATTATCAATTATTCACTATATGTGTGACAATATAATATTTGAAATTCATAGCTCATTGTCCTTTTTTTTTTTGGGCCTGCCATAGCTGTGACTTTGATTTTGTTTAATCATGCTAAGTTTTACAAGAAATAACCAAACAAATCATCTTATGTAAACGCGAATATCAATTTGAGATTTGATCCTTCCTGAATTGATATGTACTCCATCCGATTTAAAAGTTTTCTTTAATTAGTTCCTAATGTATTTGCAAATTGTCTGAAGAATTAATTAGTTTTTTTCGTAAAATATTCTTATTTAACGTGAACAACATAAATAAATGGAGAGAGAAAGGATTGAGTGCATTCTTGAAATGTCATTTTAATTGGGCTAAAGTATATTTTTAATCCTTTAAATTTATATGAGGTATCATTTTAGTTTCTTAAGTTTAAAAAGTATACTTTTCATCCTAAAATATGAAATATGCCATATGAAAGTAGTGAATGTGTAGAAAGTAGTATTGTTATATTCTTAACTTGATTGTGTAGATTCAATTATGTTTAGTTTTCAGAATTCAAAGGGAATAATTGAAGGCAAATTGGACTTAACTTCCCGAGTATTAAAGACCTAGAATTATCTATTTCCATTTTTTTTTCATGAACTCAGTTAATTCACCCGCGATCAAATGAGATATGGGTCTTTGCCTAAGATTCAAAACTAATTGATTATGCTTTCTTGTGTTAGAACCAACATATATTTTCTAAGAGCTTATTCAATTTCTTGCAACAATATATAGTGAAAATGGTCTTTATAACCCAATCTTACAATTACAACACTAAGTTAATATATAGACTATCTCTCTTATATTAACAAATTATCCATCTAATGCCCGAACTTTAATTCTAATACGATTCTATCCAAGTTCTTAAACAAATTTATCTTTCTCAAGAATTATCTCGTTCAACAAGATAATTAGGTGGCGATTAAGCACTTAGAAACATTAAGTACAAAATAATATCAACGCATAATGTAACATCCCAATTTTTTTGGGTAAATTCTTCAAGTAATAATAAGAATAAAATCTTATTATTTTATGTGAAATT
>JBAGKO010103788.1:0-22505 GCA_037177275.1 Acacia concinna | reverse complement strand
CCCTTTTATACTGTAGCAGCCACAACGTACATCAACGAAAATGGGAAGAAGATGAGCATTGGAAGATCATTAATGCATGCAATACGGCTGTACCAGTGGCTTAAGCTTTCAGCAAAATTCTTCTGCTTAGCTTTAGAAATCCATCCTTCGTACCACAAGCTTTTTTCCAAATCCGTGTGTGGGTCTACTGTCTCTGTTTCACCAGACAAAACAACCTACTGTCTTATTAAAGCTTCTATAATGAAAAGGGGCACTTGGGTCATTTTAACATGATTTGCATAACCCAAAATCATCCTTTGGCACCTTCTTGGGTTTTGGATATTCTAACAGACTATTTGGGGGTTTTTGGATTTCATATGGTATTTAAATGAGATTTTCCCAATATGTAATCTTTAAGCTATGGGAATAAAATATAGAGATTATAGAGTCAAAGATATGAAAGTGAAAGAGTTAGGATAGTTTATGAACATTGGCATCATATTTACACAACATTCAATTCAATGTTTTTTAAACATATTTTAGTAGGGTTTTACATGCAGGGAAAATTTTCAAAAAACAATATTATCTATTTAAGGAAAAAATTTAGCTTTAAAATAAGGAACTTATTCGAAAAAAAAGGGGAAATTGCAATTTGAATTTAAGATCAGATAGTCCTGTAAAATGACATAATTGTAATAAAGTTCTGTAGAGTTGCCAATGAACCTCGTGAAGTTGTTAATGACAACCTCTGGAAGCATATAGAATTATTAACTGGGACTTCATTGTAATTACGTCATTTTGTGGGACCGTTTGATCGTAAATTCACTTCCTTGGAACCAAATTGCAATTTCCCCTAAAAAAATTAGGAAACTTTCGACCACAAAAAAACAAGGAACTTGAAAATAGAACACTCATAAGGTCCTTATGGTTTTTTAGCTAACTGGCACATAGTTTTAACTTTTAAATCCCCTTAACACCATAGTAAAAAGAGAAATACTTGTGTGAACCCAATTTATCATATTATCTGTGGTCTAACTAATTAAAACCAAAGGAAAAAAAAACTGGACCGGATTAGCCAGTTCAATCCAAAAACTGGTGATTGGCCAGTGATTCAGTCCAGGGGAGTGGCTGAAGAGGGCCAGGGTTGACTTGGTCAAAGCCGAATCGACTTGGCCAAGTCAAGTAGTTTGACCGAGTCTCATTTATTTGTTGCCACTTATCCCAAAATGTCAATAATTAAAAAAAAGAAATACAGAAGCACTCGACAGAAACATATCACAAATCTCGCCAAGTCGCCATCTCAGTCGCGACTAGTGAGACCTCCCACCCACGCCCATATGGCCAACTAAAGTCGTGAGAGAGATCACGTATTGGAGTGGAGTAGCGAAGCCAGAGCCCTTCACTTTAGCTGCATCACCGTTTCCGTGAGAAAGATCGTAAACCAGACGACCAAACCATTTGGCCTGGTTGAGAGTTGGAAATAGAGATTCAGAAGGAGAGAAGCTTAGTTTCTATGGGTAATGGCTAAAAGAGAAGAGAGAGGGACTTTGAGATATACATATGTGTGAAGATGGAAGATAGATAATGCGGTTCTCTGACTTGTGAATTGTGTTGCGTGTTGACATTGATAAGAAGAAAAGCTGAAGCCTTCACGTAGGAGAGAGAGATAAAAAGAATTGTTGCATTTTTAAAAATAAAAATATTCTTAGAAGAGTGAGATTGAGAAGTGAGAAAGGTAAGAGTAAAAAAATATAATGACTTATTAAATTTAAAATTTACCTAGCTCTACTAAAAATAAATAAAATCAAATTAATTTCAATTGTTTTACATCATTAATGTTTGATTAAAATCTAAAAGTATGTTTAAAATAAAATAAGATATAAGATATTTATGGTTACATATTAGAAATTGCATGTATTTAAAATTTAAAATCTAACCCCTTAGTTCATGGGTTGATTTGCTTTAAGTAATAATAATTATTAATAGGTTAAATATCATAGGCAGTAATATTTGAAATTCAAAACCCAATCTCATAATCTATGCGTTGATTTATGCAATAATGATAATTAATAGGTAGGTTAGATAATTATAGCATAATTATTGGCATCATAATTGATACTAATATATTTTAATCAATTTTTTGAAAGATTTCCATTTTATTTGTAGAAATTTCAAAAATATATTAATATATTGACACTTATTTTATTATTATCATTTAAAATTTATTTTGTTGTCATATGTTTCTTTAATTTTTATGTCTATATGTAGTGTTATTTTATTATTGTCAATTAAATTATAATATTTTAATATGGCTAGTCTGACCCCCAATCAGACTCTAATTGAACCCTTAAATGCTGAACCTGTGCCTCAACCACTTTATTGCCCGGTTTGATTTTTTAATCATGAATTAAAACACAATAACTCATGTACCATTAATTTCTTTGTCCAAAAAAAAAGGTAACATTAATTTTAGTTGATTGATTATGTATTTTATATTTTTAAAATAAATGAATCCCTTAATTAAAGTTAAAATTTTATAAATAATAAAAATATGAATCTTATAAATTTTTTAACTTTATTGATATACTAGTATTAGTCAATAGGCAATATTTATGAAGTGTCATGACCCATGAGTTATGATATTTTAATTAATTAGATTATAAATAATTTGAGAACCATGTGAGAATTTCTCCTGTGAAAAAGAGTGAGAATGTCGACGTGATTTACAAGATGCCACCACGTCATCTCTTTTTTAGGGTTAATTTAGATTAATTTTTAATTGCCCTCAAATAAAATATAGGCAATGGTTAGTGAGTACCAATCGAGATCTGACGAAACAAACACTTGCTAGTTCCTATCCTCGTCCGAACGCCTTCTTGCCGATCAATTTCTGACTGCATCCACATGTGACTTTCGGAAAGATCTAAAATGTTCTACGTTATAACTCCATCTTCGCCAACAAGTATCGATCTCCACAATCGTCTCTTACACAGGTTCTGCTTCTCTCTATCCCAGGTTTCCTGCGTTGAAGAAGATCTTACCCTTCCCGCTGTTGCCAATTAAACTTCCCCAAGGTAAGCCCCTATCTATTTGTCTATGAGATTAACAGCTTTATTATTGAAAATTGAACATGCTAAGTAGTAGGGTGTTCAAAATTTTCCCTTCATGGAAAATCTCATCCTGAAAACTTTTGGGATCGGGACTTCCGAACCGATTTGGTCCCACTCTGGATCCAGATCTGACCTATCTATAAGCAGTTCTTCCTGTGCTTTTATAACGAAAGTGGCTCGGGGTTGGATTCTGGAACAGAACCTAAGAAACTCTGTTTTGCCTCCTCCTGTTTTTCCAAAATGGGGTCTAAAGGGGCGGGCCCCGGAAGCGCCTCGTGATCCAGATTTTGCACGGAGGAGCATACCTCCTCCGGGGTCGGGTCATCAGGGTGGAGCCATCTTTCCACCCGGGATCCACTCACTCGACTCTGGGGCTCCCTCGGGCTGTTGACCCGGTGTACCGGTTGGGTTTTCCCGGACCCCTTGGAAAGGGCGGTCCCTAGATCAATATTCTCAGATGAAATTTCTCCAGGAATAGCAGAGGGTAAACCCGGACCAGTTTCCCTCCTTTTCCACGGTTCCTAAGAAATTCAAAATGCTCTGAGAGAATTATTTTTTTTTTCTAAAAAAATTAAGCAGTGGAAAAAAATATTTTGCTTTAATATCTTATTATAATTTTAAATAATCTCTTATTATAAGTTGGGTAAGATGATGGAGAAATTATTTCTAATCAATTACAGTAGAATACAGCTTAGTGAAATGATTTGACACTTTCTAAATATTAAATGTCATGTTAAGAAAATTAAAAAATTTAAGATTCATTTCTTATTCTTTATGAAATATTAATTAGTAGATTTATGGGAAAATTCTAGAAAAATACTTCTCTAAATTTAAAAACTTTAAAAGAAATATTAACATTTTAAAAAGACACTAAGGTATCATGGATTAAACTAGGGTTTTAAAATTTTACTGACATGAATAGTTACTGTTATGAAATAGCGAAAATCATTACTCTTTTGGTGAAAACCATTATTCAAATGGTGAAAATTCGACATTGTTCACGTCACGGGTAGATTTCTCTCTCTCCTCTATTTATCAGATGAACAATATTAGTGTCAAATAAACAGTGCTCTCAGAGGAGGGGAGAGAGAAAATAATCATCACGAAGTAGTGAAAACCATTAGTGTTCTCAGAGGAGGGGAGAGAGAAAGTAATCATCACAAAATAGTGAAAACCATTACTTTTTTTGTGAAAATCATTATTCAAATGGTGAAAATATACTACTATTCACGTCAGTGAATTTTGAGGGGGAGAGAGAGTGATTAACATGGACCAACACGGATTAGCGAAATACATTACTCTTCTTGCGAAAACTATTACTCATGTTGTGAAAATCACTACTGTTCGTGTCAACGAATTTTAAAACCTCAATTTGGTCCATGATATCTTAATGTCTTTTTGAAATGTTAACATCTCTTTTAGGGTTTTGGAATTTGGGGAGGTATTTTTCTGGAATTATCCCTAGATTTATTTAGTTTTTAAAAAATAAAAATATAAAATACATGAATATCTAACTTAGATTAATATTAGCTGAGTTTTTTTTAATTTTAATTAGTAATATTACAAATGATGTGATAAATCATATTCACACAATAGTTTTTTTTTTTGTCCAAATATTCACACAATAGTTTATCTAATAGAGAAATAGTATGAGAAAAGATAAAAAGAAAAATGGTGGAAAAAATACGTAATTAATAACTAAATTTTTCAAATCTCATAAAAAGGAAATAGAGCAGGCAAAATAAAAAATAAAAGGATAGAGGGATTAAAATTTTGGATAAGATCTTATAACAAGAGAATGGGGCAATAAATAGTTAATTTTTTCAAAAAATATTATCTCGGTTTTTTTCTGACTGAAAGTTTTATTTAACAGTTTTTTTTGAGCAAATTTATTTAATAGTTTTTTGGCCTCACGTAGGAGTTTTTAGAGTAAAATCTTATTTTTCACAGCTAAGTTTTTTTCAATTTTTTTTGAAATTTCTTAAAGTGAAAAATTTATTCTACCGTCAACTTTGGCCATTGTGAAAATTTTTTAACCCTTACCCCCACACATGGCATCATATTACAACATCTCTCACCCAAGTTAAAGCCCTCAAGCCATAAGTTCATTTTGCACTAAAACAGGGCATTTCAAGGTTGGCAGCTAATGGTAACAGACAATAGTAGAGAAGGAGAGAAGCTAATCCCGACTGGCGAGACAAACAAAATTTATTTCTCCTGATATCGTTTACACACACACACACTATTTAGGGAGAATGATTAAAGAAACAGAATAGTATTTACTAATAAGGATCTTAAAGATTGTTTTTAAAGATAAAGTATTGAAATATAAATTTCTAATCACAAAATTAACCATCCGTGACCCCACCGAACTATTTTTACATATCTCCACCTATATTCTGATCGAAAAATTAAGTATCCTTCTCCATCAGCTTTTGAGAATAGTTTTTATGAATTCTAAAATAAATTTTTTTCAGGATTTTTGTCTCAATTTGCATAATTTTAAGTTTGATGGGCTCCCGTACAGACTCAAGTTTACATTAGTTTTTTTTTAAAAAAAAATCTTTAACATAATTCTTTTACAAATATGTGATTTTTCATTAAAAAAATTTGTAAACAACAAAAATTAACGGGACGGGAATTAAAATTAAAATTGCCCGAACTTACGTTTTCCCTTCCACACCACCTTTTCAAACAGATCCTGATTCATTCCATAATGTCTGGAATTGAACCGAAAACACAGCTAAACGTAAGATGAATGGGAGTGGTGGAAGAGATTATTTGAATTGGTTATAACTTATGATAGGACACTGAACTCTAAATTTATTAAAACTATTGAATTTCTAAACCCCACTCTCCCTATTACAGCATAATAATAATCATGAATAGAATAAATTGAAGAATACCTTTTTGCCCAGGTTGCATATTCATTTATTTCTTGTTTTTTAAGGCACCTATCCCCAACACATCTCAAGCACAGCACGTCACGTCACGTCAAGAAACGAAAATGAATAGGCAAAATTATGCTAAGAGAGACTCAACCCAAAATCATCCGGTCTGCATATTGCTGACCACCCTCTTAAGTCTTAACAGCTGAAGATACAAGAATATCCACATCCAAATATTGCATCTCAACCACTGCTAGAAAATAGTTCCTGAGGCTTTATTTACAAAATCGATAGATGCTGTGTCTACCACATCTTAAACCACAACCAGAAACTAGTTCTATTCTATCAGCCTCATTAACAGATTCCAAGTAATGCATTAGAAAATTTAACACCTGAGCTATTTGGAGGATCAACCTCAACAGTCAACACCATCAAGGATGCACTCCATCAGCAGTCAGCACCACCAATCACACACGCCTCGTCGGCCACCTGAGTATCTCCTCTAAGTATCGACCTATGCACGTGGGCCCATTTCCCTATAGTTGAATTCCAGCCAATGACGCTGTTGGAAATGCAAGCCCACTTCTTGATCTTCACTCCACCCATTACAGTGCAGCGGGAGAGAAGAACTCCGGTCTCAATATCGCAGCCACGACCAACAACAACATCTGGCCCGATGCAACAATCTTGGCCGATTATGGCAGAACCATCTATTATAACATTCCCCATGATGTGAGCACCAGCAGCTAATTTAGAAGGCGATTTCCGCCTCAGGGAAGCTAGATAGAGCTCCAGACCAGTACAATAGCCACTCCACTGTCTAGTGGACATCCAAAACCCTGGCAGGATGATTTTACTTAGTTTTTCGTCTTCTTCAATCTTTGGAAAAATCTCTTTCTCCAGAGATTGGGTCCAAAAATCAATGCGATCCAAGACGCACGGGTTAAGTAAGTAAATCCCAGCATCAATAATAGGCTTTTCCCCAATAGTTTCCTCCATTACATCCAGTCCATACATCGATGGCTCATCAATCGAAGTCACCACCACTATGGAGGCCTCTACTCCTTGGCCCTCGTGGTATTCAACCATTTCCTTGAGTGGAAACTCACAGATGACGTCACTTTTCAGAACGAAAAATGGAGAGCTGCCTTCCAGCTTTTCCTTGGCAAAAACTAGAGGGCCTGCTGTATCTTCCGGTGTAATTACTGCTGGCAAGCATGTGATCTCCATTCCTAGCTTTGCCCTGTATTCATTCGAGAACCTCATCATCACCTGCCATAAGGAACAACTTCAGCCACATAACTTTTGATGATTGAGTAAATAATGGAGCAATGATGATTTGATCCTTACCTCTTCTTGTTCTGATTTGATGGCTAGTATGACCTCCTGAACCCCGATAGCTTTCAGAGCTTCTATCTAAAAATAGATTAACAAGGGACGAAGACAGACATTAAAAAGCAAAGTTGATCAATTTGACTTCTTAGGCATTCTATAGTTATTTCAACTTTACTAGTTTAGCGTAACAGATATAAGACTTCTAGAAAAGAGGCTTCAAAAAGCCAACCTGATGAAGGATCATGGGTTTGTTAGCAAATTCCACTAGAGGCTCAAGATTTCTATCTGCCAATGACTCCAGCCCTTTTCCAAAGCCTCGTGTTAGAATCATCGCCTTCATTGTGATATTCCTCTTGAAATTCCTTTAAAGCACACAGTTAATAGAAGATCAATAAACCTAACAGCAGAGAACCAACTTCAGTACATGAGCATATTGATTCCACTATGTGCTCTAAATACTAGTGGATAGAAAAGAAAGAAGCATTGCTACAGAAGTTAAAGCTGAGCTAACAGGGGTTATGATGAGTACGTCACAGGTGCAGGCGTGCAGCTAAAGCTGAAAACCTAAATCTAGAAGAAAAATCAATCAGTCAAAAACAGTTTAAAACGTGACCACCCAAGAATTAATCCTCAACATCGGGTAAGCAACTCAAAAGCCCACTTTTGTGTCATCAAAGAATCATAATCTTGTTGTATTGTAAAAAACTAATTAAGCCAAAAACACAGCTAAACTCATGGAGAATTGATAAAAAGATATAAACTCGACAGAAGATCCAGTCAGTGAGATGAATCATAAGAACAGGCAATGGTGGCATTAGAATTGCGTAAAACTGCTTCTATCTTTTATCCTGACCAAAGAAAACTGTATTAATGCAAACAAAATACTGCTTCTTCATTGATATTCTCTCTGGAGAAATTTCTCAAGATCAAATGCACTAGGGAGAATAATTGTTGAAAGTCCTTACAGTAGTTCAAAAGTTTCTCTGTTCTCCACATTACTAAATGGAAAAGAAATTATTTCTGCAAAATCAAAAAAATACGTGGAGCAGTGGCACCAAATCCAGAGAGGAAAAAAAAGTGACATTACTCGACACACAAGCAATCAAGCACATAAACGACAAAAAGGGGGGAAAAGACGGAGAAAGGGGAAAAAACAAACCAATAGGCTAAAGCTGATAAAAGATAAACAATAGAACCGAAAACATAACTAAACTCATGAGAATTGATAAAAGATATGATTCTAAATAAGTAGTTTTCAAGTTTCTCTGTTCTCCACATTACTACATGGGGAAAAAAAATTATCCCAAAGAAATCAGAGATTCGTAGCACCAAGTCAGAAAAATTGTGACATTACCCAACGCTCAAGCATGACTCAACCAGGTAAAGCTGAAAATCTAAATCTGGAAGAAAAATCAATCAACTACAACAGTTTGAAACATAACCCCCCAAGAATTAGTGCTCAGCTTCAGGTGAGATGAATTAACAAGACAAGCAATGACGGCATTACAATCGCAAGAAACAGCTTTCTTGTTTCCTGACCGAAGAAAACTTCAAGTCCAAACTAGAATGAAGAAAGATATAATTGAAGTGATAAAAGAATTGATTACCTTGCGAGAGTTGAAAACGCACTTTTAGGTTTTTCAGCCAGTCAGTGAAGAAAGAAAGATATTGGAAGAAGAGAGTTTTAGTCCCGGATATTCTCCAACCTTTAAATTAAACTTTGCTAAAATACACAAAAAGCCCAAATTTTGTGTGATTCGTACCTTAACCTCGCCAACTTTTAATATAACTCATCGGTTCTTAAATATAAGACATATTTTTATGACATAAAAATAGGTCTTATATTTAGAAAAAGAATGAGTAGTTAAATTAAGAACTTTTTTAACTTGAGTTTTAGTATGTGTTTGGTATGGCGTTATTAGGCAATAACGTTGGATTCCACCCCCACAAGGTCTGATTTTATTAAAAATAAATAAATAAAAAGTCTATGTTTGGTTGTGCAATGGGCAAAATGTGCAATTATGGGATGTTGGAGTGCAGGCATTTTGTAATATATATTTATGTTACATTTTACTTTATCCAGTTCTAATGATAAGATTCACTTGATTTTTTTGAGAATTTTAAAAAAGTTAATTATATTATTTTTAAAGTATTAAAATTTAGCATTTTTCTTAAGAACTATTTTATTTGACTTATGAATTAATATACTCTCTTTGGTCTTAATTATAAGGGACAATTGACTTTTTTGAAAAATTTTAATAAAGCTAATTACATTACTTTAAAGCATTAAAATTTATCGTTTTTCTTTAAATTATTTTATTTGACATATGAACTAATATATAATATAATAAAACAAAATATATGATATGTTTAAGTAACTTATTTTACTTCCTTAACTTCTCCTAAAAAAATCAACTGGGTCTTATAATTAGGACTAAAGAGATATAATATAATAAAACAAAAGATATGATATAATTAAGTATAATATTTTACTTAATTTTTTTAAAAAAGTCAATCGTGTCTTATAATTAACACCAATGGTAGTATAAATATTGTAATATATTTATATGTAACTAATACTTCTTTTAGTCATAATTATAACATCCAGTTGACTTTTTGGAAAAATCATATGATATGACTCATGTCCTTTTTTGTCATTTTCTATTAAAAATTACTTTTCAACATATCAACCAAACAAGTTTTATTTTTATATAAGTAACTTATAAGTGACTTATGCTACTGTCAATTCAAACATAATCATATTATATAATTTGACTTATATCTAATCTGATTTATCTATAAGTCTAATTATAAATAAATCACTTATTCAATTGTTATTCTAAATACACCCTTAAATTAACTATCTTAATGTTTTATATTTTGACTATCAACCCTTTTTAACTCTAGATAACTTGAAATAAAATATTTTAAATACTTAAAAAAGTAATTAAAATATTTATTTGATCATGCTTTTTTAAATAAGAGAGTATAATATACTCAAAATTATATGTCAAATGCCAAGTGATTTCTTTTGAAGGGAAAATGATACATAAATATCATTTGAAATTGTAAAATCCCAAAAAATTTGTTAACACATTGGAATGATATAAATGTGATGTGGTAGGAATTTTTTGGTTTTTAAAGTTTGTGTTTTTATCAAAATGCCCTCAATTTTTTTTAAAAAAAAATTGAAAGAACCCTTGATGGCGCCAAAGCTCCATTGTTTGCCGCCATTGTTGGAGCTTTGCCTACTAGCCCTACCCCGCAAGTGGGTTGGCTGTCGAAGCTTTGGTGACAATTTAAGTAAAGCAATTAACTATTTGAATATAGAGATCAATAACTTGAAAATTTAAGTTTCATTGACAAGTTGAATAATGACAATAATAGCATTGCATGTAACAATTCACAACTATGGTACAAAGAGACCACTTGGGGAGGTCAAATTGTCAATCTCAATACTTAAATTGTCATTTACTTTATTCAACTTGTCAACAAAAAAGTACACCTTAAGTCATTTCGGTTACTAATTTAGTCAATATCATTATGCTTTTAGTGAATACAATTATGCCTTTAGTCAACATATTTACTTATTTAGTCAATATGTTTACACCTTTAGCTAATACATTTACTCAATGAATTTCATTATTCATTTAGTTAATACCCATAATAATAGAGAATAAAAGCAATGTAGAAGGAACATAAACAACACGAGGCAACCTAGATAAAAGGGCAACAAAAAATTCAAGCTTGTAACTCTGAAGAGACCCTAAATAGCATCCACAAAATTTACAAAAAAAATGTCATAAATTTGTTGAAAGGACAAAAATCTAGAGATTTGGATGAAAAAGAGGATTTAGAAGCTATTGGATTTGCCAAATTCAACGTCAACATCTATAGACTCATAAGACATCACTGTTGAGCCGTTGCACTTTGTTATAGCAAGAAACTCTCATTTTGGTTTCACCGACACCGAGAATCAGATCCAGTGCTTCGATTGTGGTGGCTTCAAATAGATCTAGTGCTTATTGATAGGAAGAGATTGTTGGGATCCATCTGTTCGAGGCTAACAATGCTTCCCTCTTCAATGAGACAGCCAAGCTTGGTTGAGAACCCATTGTCCTCCTATGCTCAAGTTGATCGTTAATGAAAGAGTGGAGGAGCAAGAGAATGTTGGTAGTGGTGAGGATGGCGAGAGAGTGGAGGAGGACGCATTGGAGTTTGGGGCCAGAAGATGAGAGAGAAAGAGGGGAGGAGGAAGATGATTAAGGGATGGGAAGTAATGGTCATTTTGATTAAAACACAAACTTTAAAATTCCAAATTTTTACCACTTCACCTTTCTGTCATTTCAATGTGTTAAGAGACTTTTGGGGTTTTTGCAATTTCAAATGGTATTTATCTATCATTCTCTCTCTCTTTTCTTTTTTGTAAAAATGACATTTTAAAATAAAATTAAAATTATGATATGGAAAATTATTTTAACTGTAACAATAATTTTTTTGGCAAGAGATTTGACCGTCAAAATATAAAGCATCATAGCAGTACATGAGGTGTGATGGTCATCAGTTTGATTCTGATAGTTCGCTTTGCTCTAAAGTCTATAACATGCTAGTTTTATTTAAAAATGCTGATATGAAATTTTAAAGGATTAATGTTCTTAAATAACCTTCAAATTTTTTAAAGGAGTAAAAATAATTAAAATTAAAAGTAACTCTCAATTTTTAAAAATGGAGTAAAAATAACCATGGTTGCTAACGTTTATTAATTATAACATTTTAAGGTGCAAAAATAATTATTAAATTATAATAAAAGTAGCTGAAAGTTGACTTCTGAAATATAAATTTACAAGTTTTTATGTTATTTATGCAAGTTGAAATCTAAAAGGATTTTAATTATGAGATGACTAAGAGTGACGTAGATTATCTCAACCCTATAATAATATGCATATGCGATCTTCCATTGCTTCTCAATTTTTCTTTTAGATATCCTACCTTAGAATGTACTTATTGCTGATTGTGGAATTACTCTAACAATTGTATCATAGTATTTTAAAGATGGGTGTTTATGTTGAATATTTTAGCTTTTAAAAATTGAGTGACAAATTTCTTCTACTTCATCATTCTCATTATAATAAAAAAATATAACTTTTTAAATAATTTTTTATTTGGCTTTTTTTTTGGAAGGCGATGGAAGATTGCATATGCATATGATAAGGTTAGGATAATATGCATTACTTCTAGTCATTTCATAATTAAAATCCTCTTAAATTATAACTTATATAAGTAATATAAAAACTTATGAATTAATGTTCTAGAAGTCAACTTTAAGTTATTTGTGCATATAAAAAAATATAATTATTTTTTGCACTTTTGGTATAAATTAATGGCTATTTTGTAACTTAAAATGTTAGAGTTAACAGCATTAACAACAATTAAGATTATTTTTGTTCCTTTAGAACTTGTTTGGTATGAGGGGATGGGATGAAAAGGGAGGGAAATTGGGAAATTTTACTCATCTCCCTTTGTTTGGATAAGTAAAACTTTAGGAGGGGAAGAAAGTTTTTTAAAGTTTTCCCTTCTCCTCTTTTCTAAGCCTCCCTTCTAAAACTGGGGGAATTTGGATAGAAATAATAATATTTGTCAATGATTTTTACTCTTTTAATATGTCTAGATTGTCTCCCTTTTAGATTAATGTTAAACATTGTTAGTATCATTCTGTGCTATATTTTCTTACCACTCTGTATATATTTTTAATAAGAAAAATAAATTAAGACAGACTTTAAAACTTGCAGGTAAAACTTTTTTTATTATATGAAAAAATATTAATTCTTCTTTATATGCTACATTTTAAAAACTTTTACATTCAGGCAAAAAAAAAACTTTTATATTGACCAGTGTGTCTATTTTAATATATGTTGTTTACATTATTACGTTGTTGATTACTCTTTTTAAATTATTAAAATCCCCTTTTCTTTTCCCTTTTTGTTCATCCAAATAAGATAAAATAAGATCCTTCTCAAACCCTTTTTTTCCCTCCCCTCTATTAAAATGCCTCCCTTCCTTTCTATTCCTTTGAGCCAAATATACCTTTGGAAAAAGTTGAAGGTTATTTATGAACATTAACCCAGTTTAAAATATTAGTAAAACACTTACAAATACTGTCATATTAAGATTAGTTGTTTAAATTAAAAGTTATTGTCACAATAAATCACCATTTCTGACTTAATGTTAATTGGGGGAATGGAATGAAACAAACTCACTTTCGTAAAAACTCAAATGAAATATATTGTTCCTTTCTTTTATTTATCTATAGGAAATTCTTTTTTATATTAGAAAATTTGAACTTGATTTTCACTTTCACCTCAAAAGATGGATTAAATTTTTTCCTATTGAATGTTTATCAATGGAATTACTTTTAACACAAAACTTGCATCCAGTTCCTCAACATTCAGTCCATCCAGTTTCCCAAATCAACAAGTGCCATTTAGATTTATTGTCCACGTCTTCCTTTAACGTCGTGACTCCTCTGGATGTGCTCATCAGTTCTCAACTTCCATTGAAGGTTTGAGTTTCTATCGACTTCTTCGCGTACCCCCAATCGACCTTGCTCTACTCAAGTATTTGATCGTGATGGGACTTATTGCTAAATGGATCACCTAATATCTCTCTAAATCATGAGCTCCAACTCTAAGCAACAACTATAAATATGTGACTTCAAGTAATCTTGATATCAAGATTCGTCTCTGTAAAATAGTTTGCTTTTGAAATTTCCTCCAGATGCTTCAAGTACCACACGAAGCATCCATGGAAAGGGTTCTGCATAGGCCCAGTTAACTCCTTTATTTCTCTCTCCTCAGCCATTGCTTTTTGAATTGCAGTCACAGGATGCACCTGTAAACCAAGACATTCCGATAAAACCCGTTGAAGAATAATGTTTGATGCAACGGCTGAATTGGCACGGGGGCAAATTTAGGAAAAGAACCTACAAATTGATTTAGAGGTTCGAAATCAAACAACGAACCGAGTGGTTATTGATGGCGGTGAAGACTGAGAGCAAGGGCCTCCTTCGCCGGCTGTATCTTTGCTTGTGCTTCTACGTAGAAAACGATGAAAATAAAGACGGGAGGAACAACGTTAAATGGGGTTGCATTATGACATGGTTAATGAGTCCAAGCAGCAGTTTTTAATTGGGAAACTAGATGAACTGTATATAAGGAATTAGATATAAGTTTTATCTGTAATTGTATATATAACGTCTATTTTTCAAAAAAAGTAAATCATATAAGCATGATACTCAAGTCAAATTCCTTTTATTTATATCACGTTTCTTCAGCTATACAT
Organism: Acacia concinna; assembly: GCA_037177275.1. Classification (NCBI taxonomy): domain Eukaryota; kingdom Viridiplantae; phylum Streptophyta; class Magnoliopsida; order Fabales; family Fabaceae; genus Acacia; species Acacia concinna. The sequence continues at coordinate 7,855 of JBAGKO010103788.1, read as the reverse complement.
GACCATATATCTTAATTTTTAAAATATGATCATTTGTTTGACTTTAAATCTATGACATAAATTAGAGTGTCATACGTGTGCTTGAAGAATATGTCATAACAAATATAATGAACTTGACTTAATATTTTTATTCAATAATGTCTATAATATGAAAGGGTATAACGTCTGGAATTGAACCGAGAACATAGCTAAACTCACTGAGAGTTGATAAAAAGGTGTAAATTAAACAAAAGATCCACTACGTAATATCAATGGGATTGGTGCAAGAGTGATTTGAATTGTTTATTACTTATGATACCTATAAATTTATTAAAACTATTGGATGTCTAAACCCACTCACCCTTTTAAAGGATAATCATGAATAGAATAAATCAAAGAATATATTTTTACACAGGATGGATATTTACTTATTTCTTATTTTTTTAGGCACCTATCCCCAACGCATCTCAAGACATGCTAATTCAATATAACATTCAAAGTCAAGTCAAGTCATTTCAAGACACACTCTTGTTAAGTCTTAACAACTGAAGGTGAAAGAATATCCACATCCAAATATTGTATCTCAACTACTCCTAGAAAATAGTTCCTTATGCCTTATTTACAAAATCGATAGATGCTGTATCTACCACATGTTAAACCACAAACAGAAAGTAGTTCAATCAGCCTCATTTACAAAAACAGATTCAAAGTCATGCACTAGAAAATTTAACACTTTAGCAGTTCAGCTGCTTGGAGGCCCAACCTCAACACCATCAACAGAGCTGACCGTCCATACACATGACACCCCTAATCAATGTCACCCGATCAAATATTTTGGTATCATCCTCAAGTATCATAAGATGAACACGGGCCCATTGCCCTATCTCAGAATGCCGCCCAAGTATGCTGTTAGAAATGCAAGCACCCTTCTTGATCAAGACTCCTTCCATTATAGTGGAGAAGGAGATACGAACTCCCCTCTCAATCAGACACCCAGGACCAATTGCAACATTTGGCCCAATTTCAGTGCCTTCGCCCAATTTAACAGTTTTAGCCACCAATACGTTACCCAAAATATGGGTACCAACTGCTAAGTCCAATGATGACTTTTGCCTCAATGAATCCAGGTATAATGGCAGGGCTTCAAAGTAGCTGACTATATTTCCAAGGGAAAGCCACAATCCGGAATATGACATGCCATATAACATGCCATCTGCTGCTACCTTGGGAAGCAGCTCTTTCTCGACTGAGGTGCGCCATAGTTCACTGCGATTTAGGACTGAGGAGTCCATTAAGTAAATTCCCCCATTTATAGGCTTTTCTACAAAATGTTTGACCTTTCCGGTCCTCTCTTCCATAATAAGAGCACCGTACCTAGATGGATCAACAATGTGCGCCACCATAATGGATACCTCTCCTTTATGGGACCTATGAAAGTCTAACAGTTGTTTAAATGGATAATCGCATATAATGTCTCCATTGAGAACAAAAAAGTGCTTTCCAGTTTCACCTATAAGCCTTTTCCATGCTGGAACCAATGGACTTGCTATACCCGCTGGTCCAGTATCATGTAAACACGTGATCTTGATGCCTAGCTTTGCCTTGTATTCATCCGAGAAAACCCTCATGACCTGCGATTATGCACTTCAGTGACATAAAGTTAGTTATCAACTAAATATGTGTAGTGATGAAATGTTTATCATTACCTCTTTTAGTTTTGAATTGGAAGCAACTAGTATGTCCTCAACTCCTGCAGCCTTGAGAGCTTCCATCTGAAACCAAGTTAAATCAAACTATCTAATTTATAGATAAAGAAAGTTGTAAATACATACATAAGCACATATAGAACATTAGAGTTGCTAACATTAAAACATTAAATGAGATTTGAACGGCCTCTCCACAAAGCTCAACAAAAAATAGATTAACAAGGGAGCTATGGCGGTGTCTTCAATTTTCAAAAATGTGACAGGTCCATAATTTATAGAAGAAAAAAAATCAGATAGCATAGAAAAGTCATCAACAAAGCACATCTCAACTTTACTAGTTTAGTTTAGCACAACAGAAATAGGACTTAAAGAAAAGAGGCTTCAGAAACCCAACCTGATGCAAGATTATCGGCTTGTTGGCAAAATGAACTAGAGGCTCGGGCACACTTTGTGACAATGGCCACAGTTCTGCTCCAGAGCCTTCAGCTACGATCAATGCCTTCATTGTCCTGTAAAGTATGTAAATTAAATAGCAAATCAACAAACCTAATAGCAGAGGACCAACTACAGTGCATGAGCAGACTAATTCCACTGTGCTCTAAATACTAGTAGAGGGAAAAGAAAGAAGCACTGCTACAGAAGTACATCCAACATGGAGTATACTCTTCAAGAAGTCAAACCTGAGCTGACAGGGGTATGATGAGTATATCACAGATGCAACTAAAGCTGAAAACCTAAAGTCAATCTGTCAAAACAGTTTGAAAGGTGACCACCCAACAACTAATACTCAACTTGAGGGAAGCAAACAAAAGCCCACTTTGTGTTATCAAAGAATGATAAACTGAAAAACCAATTAAACCAAAAACACAGCTAAGAAGGATAAAAAGATATAAACTAAACAAGCAATGGCAACATTGCAATCGCATGAAATCGTTTTGCCTGACCAAAAAATCCAAATTAGAATGAAGAAAGATACGTTGGAAGGTAGAAAAGAGTTTATCATCTTGTACCGGAGAAAGATTGAATACCTTGCGTTCGCAGCTCTCGCACTTTCAGGGTCAGCGAATCAATGAAAACCTAAATCTGGAATAAAAATCAATCTGTCAAAATAGTTTGAAATGTGACCACCCAAAAACTAATGCTCAACTTGAGAGAAGCAAACAAAAGCCCACTTCGTGTTATCAAAGAATGATAAAAGTGAAAAACCAAAACCACAGCTGAGAAGAATAAAAAGATATAAACTAAACAAGCAATGACGACATTGCAATCGCATGAAATCGCTTTGCCTGACTAAAGAATCCAAATTAGAATGAAGAAAGATACGTTGGAAGGTAGAAAAGAGTTGACCACCTTTTACCGAAGAAAGAATTGATTACCTTGCGTTCGCAGCTCTCGCACTTTCAGGTTCAGAGAATCAATGAAAAAACTAACAAGAATTCGGAGGGGGGAAATTGTGATTCTTGAATATTCTCCAAACTGCTAATTCAACTCGGCTTAAAACACACGAAACTCTCCAATGTCGAATCAGTTGCTCGGTTGCACCTCACCTTCCTAGTTTAAACTACGCATCAAATATTTCATATTTTTTAAAGTAAATTCCATTAAAAATTACTCTATCTTTCATAAAATATAATAAATATTTAACTGAGTCTTTTAATTCAAAATAATAGTTAAGAACAATAAATATATTAAAATTGTTACTCCATTTTAATAAAATACCTTTATTAATGAAGATATATGAAATAAAATAGAGAATACCTTTAGTTTGTCCACAATTCTCTCTCCCTTTACACCTCTCTCTTAAGAATAATAATTTTTATGATCAACACAAGTATTAATACATTGATATTAAATAAGAGTAAAATTAGAAAAAAAAGAATTAAAGTACAAGACATTCTTTAAATGTCTCTTATATTTTAGAACGAAGCAAGAGTAATAATTGTTTATTATATTTTAGGACGGAGAGAGTAATGCTTTATTATCAATATAGACTTGGTGTAACGGTATTCTTTGAGGTCTTGAGTTTGAGTTTTGGAGGTAATATTTGTATGGAAAGGGAAATCACCAACCCAAAACCAATAACAGATAATAATATAAAAAGAAAAAAATTAATGTTTTATTTCATATAGGAATTTATATATATATATATATATATATATGCGTGTGTATGAACTTTTTTTTATTTTTCCCATTTTTATATTTTTATTATACATCATAACATTTAAAAAGTAGCATTTAGCATCTCACATATAATTGTAAGTATATTTAAATACTTAAAATAAAATAATTTCACAAAATAAAATACTTAAATTAAAGAATTGAAGATACTACGAGTAGTATTTATTTGTGTCGAAAATGAAAAATCTCTTGTTACGAATAAAATCCTCTCCTGTGGTCATATTTTTAACCTGTACATTGTTCTGATCCGTATACAGCAATGCGAGTGAATATAACAGACCAGACAAGAGCAGCATCATTGTTAGCAAGAATATATATTTCAGAAAAGGCTCCAAGCCCCCTTTGTATCTTTTGCGATTCTCATGGTAGTCTGATATGAATGTCTCAAGAAAGAGTCGCAGAGCAGTGTGTGTGTTCATATCTTGGAAATCAAATGTCCAGAAAATTTATGAAGCACCTGATCTGAACCCAAAATTCATCATGGTTTCCTAGGAAATCACCAACAAGATTCTTACCCAGCCCACCGGTCGTAGCAAGATTGACATGTGAATGTTCTTAAATATTAGATCCGCTGCCAATCCGTTCAGCCATTCCTTGTATAACGGCAGCGGGACCATCTAAATAAAGCACGGATATTATGCATAGAAGATAAAGAGCAGTTTACAGAGAATGCACTCTTGTTCTTTTGACAACATCAGATAAGGACTCTGATGAGTTACGGGCCTCAAAGCCCAACGTAAAGAGAGTGTGAGTGAAGAACATGTGAAGAGGGGGTGTTTTTGAAAACGCAAGTTGGTTGGCAGTTATTATATATTGACTGTGAGTTGGTAAGAGATGGGTATGGAAATTGTGATGAGAGAATTGGGAGAGTTCTTGTGCCTCTCGAATGCATAGGGCTGTGTTTCTGTTGTTCCTGTGTTTCTTTCTTGTTTGTAGATTAATCCATTAGATTTACATTTTTTTCTCAAACTACTACGTTCTCAGAGATAATAACTTTTTAGCAGGGAACTTTTTTTGAGCTATTATTTTAATCATCTATATTTTTGACTCCTTTTATTTTTTTGAGAATCTTTATCTTTAAAATAAATGGGCTTGCCACGCTTCAAACGTGCTTTAGATTAATTAATAACCGGTTGTGCTTCTGGGACATCACTTCTAATATAAGCATTAGCAACTGGGATATGTGACTTTGTCACGTGCTTTGAGTTAGTACATGGTTCTAGCATTTGATTAGCTGAATTATGTAAATGAATTATCTTTTGAACTTTCATTTCACATTGTTTTGTATGAGGATCAAAATAAGCTCATGATAATTCATTCTAGCTAATCTCTTTATACAACTGCTTATTTCTTCTCCTAATGTTGGGAAAAGTGATTCATTAAAATGACAATCGGCGAATCGTGCCCTAAACAAATCTCTTATAGATGGTTCTGAATATTTTATAATTGAAAGAGATTCACATACAACATATATTGCGAACCTTCTTTGAGGACCCATTTTGGTGCGTTGTAGTTGTGCTACTGGTAAGGTTGTTAAACTCATGAGTTTAAGTAAACTTATGACAATCATATAAACTTAGGTTGTAAACTCAAATCATAAGCTCCCAATAGTTTATCTTTACTAATAAATAAGTGTTAAAAGTATATAATATAATATAATATAATAATAATGATGGCAATAATTTAATTTAAATATATTTTAAATATGAATTATTGAAATTCAAATAGTCAACATTTATAATTTATCATATTCAACAACAAAAAAATCAGTAAAATTCATATGTAAAGTCGTTGAGCATGAGTTCAAGAGCAACTTAACACAATTATATAAGGTAAAAATATACAATTGGTAAATCCGATAGATAAACTTGCAAGTTTTACTAAATTTATCACTAATACAAGTGTAAGTGCAAACGTGACACAATTTTATAAGGTAGGAATATATAATCAATAAAATCATAGAGTCAACTAGCTAGTTTGACAACAATGGCTATTGGCACATATACTTCACATATAAAATTTCTTAAATGGGAAATATTAGGTTCTTGACCAAAAATCATTTATAAAGGGCAAACCTTTATATAACTTGTCGGTCTAAAGAGAATTAACATTGGTGCATGCAAAATGGTATGACCCCAAGCAAAAATCAGGAGATTAGATCTTATAAGTAAAGGTCTCACAATTAATTGTAACCATTTAATCAATGATTTTGCAAGTTTATTTTGTGTATGAACATAAGCTATAGATGGTCAATAGCAATTCCAAGGGACATACAATATTTATTAAAACTTTTTGAATTAAATTTAGCAGCATTATCAAGACATATTTTCTTGATAGCATAATCAGGATAATGTGCTCTTAATCTAATCAATTGAGCAAGCAATTTCGCAAACATCAAGTTGCAAAAAGATGATAAGCAGACATGCGACTATTTAGTTAATACATCAATCAAAACCATATAATATTTAAATGGTTCTCATGCTAGGTGTATTGACCCACAAATATCTCAATGTATTCTTTATGGAAATGTGAGAGACTCACTTTCTATTTTGCTTAATGAGAGCCGGATAATTAATTTTCCCTTGGAATATGCAATACATGAGAAAACATAAGATTGTGGTATGAGCTTACACTTCAGGGTATACCAACAAAAATTCTCAATTATTTTTTGCATCATAATTGAATCGAGATGGCCTACATTGACAAACTTTTGATTTGCTTTAGTAAACTTCTGATTTTCTTTATTATTTGTAAATTTCTGGTTTACAATAGCATGTGCTTCAATTGTGCTAATAAATGTGTAGTATAAGCCAGAAAAACAGGCAGGAAACCTTTCTAATATGTATTTTCTATCAAAAACTAAATTTGTAATATTAAGATATTCCTAATTATTTTCAGTTGTTGTTTCTATATGATATCCATTTTTGTAGATATCTTTGAAATTCAATAAGTTTCGCTTAGATTTGGTAGAATACAATGCATTATTAATACACAATTTTATTCCTTTAGATAACAAAATATTAGCTCTTCCGGAGCCTTCATTAGATTTATATTACCATATATAATCTGAACATTGGCTTCTTGTATTACCAAGGAAGAAAAATATTTATCATTTATGAGTATGGTGAGTTGTTGCACTATCAACGAGACACAAATGTTCAAGATTGATGCCAATAAGATTCAAACTTCATTAAAAAGAGATGTGAAAAATAAATAAAGACATAATTAAAAGAAAATACATATGATAAAAACAACTTTAAATACATCAAAATATAGAAGTTCAAATTCATAAAGATAATTTAACTAAGAAATCAGCAATATCTAAATTGATAATATCATGTCTCCATACTTAGAATTCTCAGCTTTATAAATATGATTTACTTCTACCTTTGATTATTTGCCATTATTTTTAAGTAATTATTTTGGTAAAGGTCAACAAGGTGTCTTAGCGTACGACAGATATGAGACCAATTACCCTTTCCACCACAATGATAACATGGATTTCTAGCTTCTTTATTATGTTCATTAGTCTCCCTTTTGTGGTTCTTATCACTCTTTCCCCACTTTTGGTGAAAATTTTAACCACCATGATTCTGACCATGGCCACGAATATAACCATCTTTATGCCCACGTTCACATCCATGGCCAAAGACAGATTCCTTTGTTACTGCATTCACTTCTGGGAATGGAGTTGAACATGTTGGATGGGATTCATGATTTTTCAATAAAAGCTCATTATTTTGTTCAACCATGAGGAGACAAGAAATTAACTTAGTATATTTCCTAAAACCTTTTTCATGATATTGTTGTTGTAGAAGCAAATTGGATGCATGAAACGTGGAGAATATTTTTTTCTAGCATATCTTCATGTGTAACATTATCCCCACATAATTTTAATTGAGAAGAAATTCTAAACATGACAGAGTTATACTCGCTCACATATTTAAAATATTGCAACTGCAAATACATCTAGTCGTAACAAGATTTTAGGA
>JBAGKO010103370.1:0-22515 GCA_037177275.1 Acacia concinna | reverse complement strand
CTTTATCTCTGACTGAGATCAAAGAACTCGCCATCTTGGAGGGGGAATTCCTTTATCTCTGGCAGAGATGAAGAACTCGCACTCCTGGAGTGCGAGTTCTAATCTTGTTTCAGAGTGGGGCCCAGCTTCTCCCCCTAAACTCGCACACAAGATGGGTGAGTTCAGGATAATTTGATCCCCTCTCTCCTTATTTCTGAAGAATTCGCACACGACAGATGCGATTTTCGAAACTCACACAGCAAAATGACGAATTTGCTTATAGTATATGGGTAAATATTTAAAAAAGTACTGCATTTCAGTGTTTATTTTTACTGTTTATACTATTTTAATAAAAAAACCTTAAAATTTTGTTTATAACGGCTTTCAGAGTAAACATGGGCCTTAACCCAAAGGTTAATTAATGTACTTACTCTCTACTTTGGTCGAACCAAAATATTCATTCATCATTAATGGTTTTTAAGGTTCCGGATCAAGTTTGTCTCCACTTCTCTTACTCTCTATCTGAGTCTCTCCAAGTAAACACAAAATACCCTAGCCCGGTAGACCAAGGACTAATTCTCCGCTCACTGTGGGTTCCTCTAAGTGATAAATCAGTATTTTTTTTATATTTTATACTGCCTTATTTAATTAATTTGGGGTTATTTTATGTTAATTTAGATTTATTAGAGAATATTTGGATAATTAGCTGATTCTAAGAGATAAATATAAAACTGAAATAATAAGATATTAATGCGCTTAAATTGATAATATTTTAATTCCTTAGTTTATGATAGTTAATATTTCCAATTATATGATAGATCACCATCTCATTTAATTCCTGCGGGATAAGAAAAAGATTAAATCCAATAGTGCAAAATTAATTTAAGAATTTTGATGAAGATCTAATGGATAAATTTTATTTAGCTATTTAAATTTTGATAAATCTAAATTGATACTCAAAGATTCCTCTCCTTCCTAATAGATGACCAGCTTACTACCTATTTATTTATACAAAAGAAGCCCCCGGCCACATTCATCATCACCGCCACACACACCCCTGCACATTCCTTCCACTCCACCAACCACCGCATCCATCCACCGCCATTCAACATTCACGCTGACACCCTCCTAATCAACCATTTAATTCTCATCTTTCTTCATTCCACGCACAGGGATCGACACAATTGATTTAACCAATTCTAATGAAATTCTCCTAGTGGCCGTGTGCGTGAATCAACGTGGAGAGGAAGATATTTCCATGGCAGCGTAACTTGTCAGGGAGGTGATTTGGGAGAAGTATGGAGGAAGACTAGAGCTTAAGAGTTACAATTGAATACGATAGGAGAGTTTCTTTTCCATTATTATTTTAATTTAAGTCTTTGAGTTATTTAGTTTTAAGTAATTTTGAATTTGGGTTTATTGAGAACAATTTCTTTTGAATTGAATTAATATTTTAGATTGATTTATGCTTAGACATTGATAGAGTTTTTGTTTGCGAAGTTGCAATTGAGTTATTAATTGAGTTTTCATTATTAATTTAATTGTCAATTTGATTATTCTCTTGATTGTTTGATTGAGTTGGATAATTGTTTAGTTGTTTAATTAGACAATTGTAAACATGAATTCTAAAATTAATTTGAAAATATTTGTAATTGGTTGCAATAGGTTTGATTAACTAGCTCTTAGTCTTTTATGAGTTCTTTGATAGATTGATTGTTATGAACTTGAGAGTTTCCCATGTTTTAATTAGGTAATTATATTTTATTAATCTCAACCATTTTAAATCTCCCTTTGATTTAATTGATTAATTAATTTATGCTAAGAAAGTTAACTCCATGTGAATATTAAATTGTTCCCTTCACCATAACTGAATCAAATCTCATTTTAATTAGTTTTTTTATTCAAGAGTTTCATTTACTCTTTTCATAAAAAAACCAAAATCCCCCAAAATTTCATTCTCATATAGATTTTAGAACATTGCATATTTCATTTAGTTAGTTTAATTGCATTTAGGTAATAGTGTCATTAGGTCCATAAATTTATATATTTTCTCGTCTAAACTCAACTCTAAAGAACCCACATATTACTTTTTGGGAGAATAACCTAGGTTGACCATAAACTACATATTTATTTATGACCTAGTTAATTGACTACTTTATCGACAAAGGCAGGACCACATCACCCAACAAATACACATGGTTGAACACCTCCTCCTAAGGGGTCTTTAGTGATTTCATCAATTCAACGTTTCATAAGTGTTCTTTCAACCTTTGCTCAAGTAAAAAAATGTCCTGAACACAATGAAACTATCAAACCAATGAAATTTCAACAACATCACCACCCTAGGGGCTTGGCCGAACCACACCAATAATACCCAAGGCAAGATTTCAAGTCAATTCAAGCTCACACACACCAAATTTTAGCCTTTTCAAACTTTTTAAAACATAAAACAACATCAATTCCTCATCCCTACATGCTAGCCAAAACTTTAGGGTAACATTCCACCCTTGGAATTTCCCCAAAAATAGTTGAGAAGAAGAAGAAATTGAAAGAGAATAGAGGCTAGAACTTACCTCAATCGGTAGATTGATCGGTATAGCTTGATTCAACTTGAAATTCTGAGTTAATTGGCCAAGTTTTCAATTTTCCAGAACTTCCCCGAGGGTCCAAAAGTTTCGGCCAAATGCAGGGGGCAAGGGTTCTTATTTATAGGCATGGGTTAAGGTCTTGTTTGGTTGCACCCTAATTGCAAAAGTCAAATACAAAAATTTTACCACGAATTAAAATGCAGTATAGTACAATTAACTCGGGATCATTGTCTTATTAATGAGCCTTTATTTTGATTTCCCTAAGTTAAATTAAGTGTTGAAAACATGGTTAGAAAGGGGGTTTGAAGTAGATTCTTTCTCAAAATTAAAAAAGCATAAAATAAAGCTAATCCTAATATTTTTGGTATTTTTGAAAAAAATATTTCTTTCTTTAGTGATTTTTCAGAACTAGCAAGCTGCATGGCCTGATTGTGTCAAAGATAAATCATGTTAAGCAATTTTGGAAATATATAACACTATGATAGACTATTAGGTGGTCTACCATAGACACAAGTTACCACTTATGTGAAAATCTGATATGCAGGCAACGGTTCTGCATAAAAAGTTGTTATGTACAACCTTACTGTGCTTCCAACTGTATATTTAGGGTAGTATGCAATATATCATAGAGAAATAATAGGTATGCATAAAAGACCGATAGGTAAAAATATTGCTTGCACACCCTTACGAACGATGGTCAAAACACTCTTTTGAAGCCAACCTTGAATAAATGGAGACAAAAGACACAATTGGAATAAACCAAGTTAGTTGGACTCATACAAGTTGATCAGAAGATAGGAAGTATGAGTGCATTTACTGAATAGTATAGTCACGATTTGTTGCGATTCCTTCGACGTTGGAGGGAAAATGCAGTGAGAACCATTCGGATTTCTTGTGGTCCTATGGATGTATTGGAAGGTGTTGACTCAGCTAACAATGCCATCCACATTGAGTACATTGTAAGAGGGCAAGTAAGGGCTGACTCTTTTAGGTTTTATAACTTTTGATGCTTATATGGAATCATCAGGACATAAGGACTACGAAACCGTGATTGGGAGTTTGCAGATGATCATCAGTCTAGGTTCAACAGGGAATACATGAACATAATTTCAACCTATATCCCTTACATGAAAATAAAGATGTGACTGGGTGAGAATGGAGGTATTGAGGTCCTTAATTTCTGGTCACATGCCTATATGAAGAAAACACCAAATTATCCACAGTGTCATCGGTGAATATAATCACCGTATATCATCGTTGGGAGATGATAGAAATACCAACAACAACATAAGAAGAAGATCAGTTGCCGTTAAGCCATCCGTTAGGGGAGGAGTTAGGGTTTGTTGCAGAAGGGAACGACTAAATGGAAAACAAAATGCTTATCAATGACAAATTTGTACTGGTCGTGTAATCCACAAGAAGATAGCATGTTCGGTGCTTATTTATCTGGTAGTAGTAGGGTTTGTAGCTTTAAAGTTGCCTGAAGTTCAACAATATAATACCTAGTCTAAATGAAAGTGGGAATGTATTTATTTTGAATGTTGCTTAATGTTTAGTATGCTCAATGTTGTATCAATTTTTATTCAAGTCTATAAATTAGTATAATGCATTTCCTCTTTGTGGCATATGGTCCTTTATGGGCAAACTTGGTGAAACCCAAAATGGATACATCATAGTTTTAACTTGGTATGAATAATGGGCCACAACATTCACTGTCCAAATCGGACAGTAAACAAAATATGGGTACAATAGATTTCATGGGTTGGACTTTGTATTTGGAATAGGAGTGACGTGAGTTGAAAATTGAAAAGTCGCACATTTAATATAATCGTAAAAAGAACCCAAAAAACAGCTAACTTGCATGAGACTAACTAGATAAATTACTTCTACATGGCGTCCTTGGAAGACAAGAATCGTAAATACCAATCTGAAAACTCAGATGGAGATTAAATAACAACAAACAGGGATGTAAATGTGAAACATTAACACAAACAACACCACATCTGTATAAATAAACTTCCACATGATGGAGAGGGAAGAAGATGGTGCATCAGCTTGAACACGGGAAAGCATTGCAACTCGGTGTTGAAGGACCTCAGGGAATGATGGATTGAAGAAGACGTGTGTCACATTGTAGTAGGAAGAAAGTATTGGACCACCCTTAGAAAAAGAACATTTCATCATTATAACGAAAAGAAGTATATATGAAATGGATATTTTGAGAGAGATGTAAGGAACAACAACTTAACGCACCGTCATTATTCCCTGTCTCCATGGCATAATGAATGACAACAAAAACTAGGTCTTCATGTGAAGCAGCCTCATATGCTCCAACAGTTGCATCAGCGCAAGCACCACTCAAAGTGCAAGTTAAAAACTTGTTGCAACTAAATGGGTTAAATAGCACATGCCATATAAATTAGTAAGATGTACACCATAAGTTATTTGGAAAGCATACTTCAATGTTGACCTGAGTAAATTCTCTGCAAACACTACAACGACCTCCCTACAATAAATTCCTCCAGAGTGGGTCATACCCGATTCGTTCGGCGCTAAGAATCCCACACACATATGTAGACATGTATGGTTTAATAAAAGGTCAAATAAGAAATGCTATGTCCAACTAAACAAATGAACATTGGATTTGGAACATACCAACTAAACTACCAGGTCTTGAGATTGCATTGAAAAAATGTGGAACAGGAAATAGGTTGAAGCAATGCTTCGGTATTTGTCCAGGCCAGATTACAAGCTGTGTTATGGAAAGAAATCTGATGTGAAACTTCTTCTGACTGCCATCTCTATTCTTGAGTACTACAAAGTTAGAAATCTGATAGCAGCGATCCTCTCCAAGCATAGAAGTTAAAAGGTTCGTGATCGGATCCTGGTCCAAAGTAATGATCATGCTGTACATCTACATTTTGTATTACAATAACCAACGAAGTGAATTATGACAATAAAAACGAACGTAAGAAATGAACAATATAAACAGGACACTTTGAAACGAAAGAACTGACTGATGCATAAAAAACAACTAAATGCATTGCAATAAGCTCTTTCATCGGGCGAGAAGGTGCAAGCGGTGTGTGAACAACCTCCTTCAAAATGATCCTATCAATCTTAACGAAAACAACATGGGAACAGACACCTTCAGTTAAGTTCTGAAGGGTCACCATAACCCCCTCTTGATCCATAGTCGATAGAAGCTGAAAGGAGTATTTAAAAACAGAGTATGCATAAGATTGACGTAAGAAAAAATTCCGGGATATAAATAGGCCAACTTAGTTGTATGCTGCATTAATGACCATACCAACTCCCATAAAGAATGACATGACAATGCTGGAATGAATGAATAAGTTAAATGTTAACCGACTTGGGGATAATCGAAGTTTTGAACCGTGGTAGACAGACTGTGATAAAAACATGCTACAATAATGAATTAGAATACCACAAAAGCATTGTAAAAAGCATAATTTATGACATGAAAAGAATGGAATAAGGATGAAGGGTGAACTGTAAAGACACAGATACGCCTTTTCTTCAAAGGTGTACATAGCAAACCTGGGCTATGAAAAAAACAGGGTAGACGGCGTCAACCTAAAGCGAAAAGATTTGTTGTCCAAACTTTGGAAAAGCCATAGCAGAATATCTAGGAGTCAAGCAAATGGTTATAGAAAAGTTGTGCAAGGCATTTTGATAAAGGTTTATTTCCTCTTTTTAATAATTAAAAAGATATCATTGAGTAAAGTCATGATAATCGAATAGGCTATGGGAAATTGGGAATAGTATTATCCGAAGAAGATCAGACATGGCTAATTGAGAGAGTCGTTAAGATAATCAACTATAAGAAAAGTATAATTCAATAAGTAAACAAAATATTCAAATAGAACGGGCTTTAGCGAAGAAGTTTACCTCAAGGTGGTTGGATAAGTCAATCCATTATCAAGGCGACATAATCAAATATAAATAACCTCTTCAAATTATTCAGATCCTATATAGCATGATTAAATTTAACTAGTCTTTTTTAATTATACAGATGGAATAAACTAGTTAAATTTTTATTTATTTATTTATTTATTTAGATAATATAATTTTAAAAGGAAAAAAGTCAAATAAATACCCTCTAAATATTAAAAACCTTGAAAGATAACTCAAATTTGGTAAATGAAAAATGAGGAGTTCTAATCAAAACTCAACAGAGAATGACTAAAATTGAGTAAATAACGGTTAAAATAAAATGACTAAAACTCAACAGAAAATGACTAAAATTTAACAACTAAAACTCAACAGAAAATAACTAAAACTTAATAGAGAATGACTAAAACTCAATAGAAAATAACTAAAACTTAATAGAGAATAACTAAAACTTAATAGAGAATAACTAAAACTAACCAATTTTCTACCCCTCATTTGTCATTTACCAAATTTGAGTCATCTTTCAAGGTTTCTTTTTTATATTTATAGGGTATTTATTTATCTTTTTCCCATTTTAAAACATGCTTGGATGAATTAATATCATATTCAACCCAAAAGATAATTTGATTTAATTATAACTCACAATATAAAAGAACTAAAATTCATTATAATATCTCTAAATTATTTATTTTATTATATAAAATAATTAAATTTTTCAATGATTATTTTTTAATAATTTTAAGTTTTAAATTACAAAATTATAATATAACTGTTAATATAAATATATAAAAAATATTAATTAATATTTATTATTTAAACTATACTATAATATATGTGCATTTTTAATAATATATTATATACAAATAAAGATACAAACTTTATAAATAATATAAACATATATGATTAAATGAATATAAATATTTAATAATATATTAAAATTAATATTTATATCTGCATAGGGAAGTGTAATGTGTGTGTATAATGTATGTCATTTGTGGTTTGATAAGTTAAAATACAACATTTTAGCTAACATTAATCCTACTTGACTGTACATATATTTCATTTTTTTTCATTTTTTTAAAAAATAAAATAATCCCTTCCTTAATATTTTACAAGTAAAGGAAAAATGAATGTTGTTAAATCCTTTAATTTTATTAATATGACAGCTAATATTTAGGAAGTACCAACTCATCTCATGAGGTGTTATATTTTAACTAGTCAGACCATAAATGAAGTGGTAAATAAATTCACACAAGAATTTTTTGCTTGTAGGTTCTTCTCATCATCTCAATTGGTAAAGGCACAGGAGGGCATGAAAAGTAATTAAAATTAAAATTTATCATAATTAACTTTTTCAACAATTATATTTATGTTAAATATACTTTTTTTGTCATCTAAAATTTTAAAATTGAAATTATTAAAAAATTATTATTACGTCATCTGGTAATGGCCCTAGCACGCATGTGAGAGGTCATCGCTTCGAATCACAACTCGACAGTTTTCCTTTATTTAGGGCGTAGGCAGATGCTCTGTCTTTTTAATTTTTGTAAGCCTCTTATATTTAAGGGAAAATTCTAAAAAAAGATAAGGGAGATAATTAAAAAACAGATCAGTAAAACGAAATTCGGAATTTCAAACCAACTCATATCTAAAATATTTAGTATGTAAATATCTTTGTTATTGTTAATTGAGATATTTTTATTGTGAATCAAGATACTCTTGTTAAAATCCAGTGGCATTTTTGTAATTTTATAAAAAAGTACAAAATAACTAATATGAAATTTACCAATTTCGTTGTATTGAACTGTCTTTTTCTTATTTCCCTTATATTTTTTTTAGAATTCTCCCTAGATTTAACTAAGGATTTAAATTATTTTTGTCTTGTTGTATTGAATTGTTCAAAAAATATTTTAACGGTTTAAATTCATTTGTTTATTTATGTTTATTATAATAGTAAATGTATAAAATATTAAATTTGAATCATCTATTTTTTAACTATAAGGGTAAATATGAGAACTTCTGAGAATAAAAGGAGGACGAGGGATATAAGAGATAACCCAAATCTGATAAGAAATTAAGAATGAGGACATGGTTTTAATGTTCCTCTAAATACTATAAAGTAATAAAGGAGTCACATCCTCCATATTTAACCTGCTTCATACTTACATATGGTAGTTGTTGCATGCTGTGGCATAATTTTTTTAATCACACCAATCCCTCCACCATTAACTCCAAATTCCAAAACCAAGCTTTCATTGTGATGGAGTAGAGATGGGAAATGATTAGCAGAAGAGATTATTTTATTAATTATTTGTGAAAGAGTTGTAATTAAGGGATAAAAATAAATGTGCCAGCGATGTTATGCTTTAATTGGAAGAGTACGTACGTTGTGAAGCCTATAATGGTGACGCTTCTGTACTTCTGAATTCTAAATAGTAAAATTGAAGATGATGAGGAGGTGCGGAGGTACAACTTATTTTTGGTGCTTTGTTGGTTGTTTGTACAAGAAACAATGAATAAAACCAGATTTTTTTTATTCTGCTACCTTCTCTAATAATCAAGACATTTTCTTATGTAAAGCTCCTTGACTACTCTGAATACTGGCTTGTTAGAGTAATCCCCTTTAAACCTAGTGACATGAAAGTTCTTATGTTAATCTTGATGAGGGCAGGTAATCAATTGTAATGTTTGGTTTTGTTAGTAATGAAATCCAGTTTTAATTTAAAAAGGTTCTCTTTTAAGTGGGAAGTTCCAAACTGTTAGCATCTAAAACACATAATAATCTTAAAAAATATTATGTTAGGTTTGTTTGTTGGAATCAGATCCGCTCACTCTTATATGAGCGTGTCGAACTTTGGTTTCATATCCTCCTTTAATGGTCCAAACTATTTGATTGAGAAACAATAAAACTTTCCAATTAACTAAAGAGAGAAAATGGTGCTTTATCTCTCTGGTGGGAAACATGCGCTTGTGCCTTCTAGTAAAGAAGATGATTTACTAGCTTGAAGCTCAAAAAAGATAAAAAATGGAGTTCCCGCTGCTGGAGACACACTGCCTCCAGATCCTTAGCCATCGCTGAAAGCTCAGAAGTCTTACAAAGCAGGGTCCTTCACATAAAAAATTCACGTAGAAGCTCCTAAGATGTCCTTTATTTGCTGACAAACTAAAGGGTATCACCCGAGAGGATGAGAACAACGAGAAGGAGAGTAAAGAGGATGAAAACTTGAAGATATGTACTCAGATAATACTATGTTTGAGAAATCCATATCCACATCAGAGACAGAGAAGGAAGAGGATGCATGATGCAAGATTACAGAGAACCCACAAAGGAACTTTCCCGAGTTTACTTTTCTAACAAGATGAAAAAGAAGCTATATAGAGCTTGAAGTAAGGCTGTGATAGTGAAACTACTCGATAGGAGCATTTGTTACAAATCAATGAAAACAAGGCTGCAAACTATGTGGGCTAAGCGTGGAATCATTAATCTCATCAACATTGGACATGGGTATTTTGTGCTGAAGTTAACTAACAAGGAAGACTATTTTAATGCACTGACAGCGGACCATAAATGATTTATGATCATTACCTCACTGTGCAACCATGGATGCCAAATTTCAGACCTCATACAGGCACCATTGACAAAGTAGTAGTCTAGGTTCGTGTGATAAAAATGGCTATGGAATATTATGATGAAGAGGCTTTAACAATTATTGGCGGGGCAACCGTATCGGGAAGTCTTTGAAGGTGGATATGAACACTTCTCACCATGGTCCACGTCTTTCTCAATCAATCTGTTCATTACTTCAATTCAGTGTCTTTTGATCAAGTTTATAGGTAGTTTTGTTTTGTCCCTTAACCCTTTCTTAAAATTAAAACACAAAACAATTTTAACTATTTTGTTTGTTTTTTTTTTATATATTGTAGGTGCATGTGTAAATCTGACAATGAAGAGGCTTTAACAATTATTGAAAGATACCTCTTCATCCATTACACTTAACATGTTGAAAGATACCTCTCTTCCTGTTCCACGTCTTTCTCAATCAATATGTTCATTACTTCAATTCAATGTCTTTTGATCAAGTTTATAGGTAGTTTTGTTCGTCCCTTAACCCTTTTTTAAAATTAAAAAAAAACAATTTTTAACTATTTTCTTTCCTTTTGTTTTCAGATGCCTGTGTAAATTTGGCAACAAATTTTGACAAAAATGCACCTAACACCTTAATATTTATTTGATAATAAAAATATACATAAAGTCTTTGAAATGGTGAAATAACACCAATTCAATTAAGTTTCCATAAAAGTCCGTCATTTTTGTGTTTGAGGTCCTATTTACTGCCACCTCATCCTCACCTTTCTCAGCTATATCTTCTCTCTCTTTAACTCCCTCTCTCCTCTACTCCTCTCCCTCATATTCTCATCTTCTAATAAAGATTAAATTGTGTCTACTCGCTCACAATTTTTTTTTTTGAAGGAGATCATTAACCCAAGCCTAGGAAGCATCGAAAACCTAGATTTGATTGTAATTTTCAATTGAAATTTCTCTACCGAAGTTCAAGGTGTCACATCCTCTTTTTAATCCAACACTAATCAGAACAATAGAGCGCAGTTCAAATAGCAAGTAAAAATAGCATAAAACCAATTGTACTGATATATATATATGCATGTATGTATGTATATATAGTATTTGTTTACAATATAAGTCCATATAGAAAGGTTTACAAATATTTACCAAACTAGTCCAAAACTTGATGAAAGAAACTAAATTAAGCTTTGGGCATCATTTATGTCTTGTGCGTTTCGCTCGTTCCAAGATATAGCCTTCCGTTTTGAGCCACTAGCCTCTGTTGGGTTAATTTATATAACAATAATACGGGGTGAGATTTATTTGAATCCCAGTAGTAACAACATTCTATCATGCAAAATGCAATAAATAGATATCCAATACACCACATTAGCAACATGTAATCATCACACGTTTCTACTGTAACAGGAAACTTTAGGGCGCACAACCCCAACTCCTGTTGTATGAGAAATGGAAATGTGCGCATATATTCAGGTTCAACTGTACTAAACTGCTAATGGAATGAGCACATGTATTCAGGATCAACTGCCGCTGAACCCTTGCTTGTTCCGTACACAACAGAATGAGCACATATATTCAAGATCAACTACCGCTGAACCCTTACTTGTTACGTACCACTGTTGTGGTTTATTCTATACCGTTGTTGCAACTGGTGTCACATCCTACCTTTTAGGCCCTTTATCATACCTCAACATGGCCTTTAGAACTACTTGCTATGTTTGTATGTCAGCAAATGAAGAGGAAATTTTTCTCAACATACAAAAATGTTGGACAACTTTTCATTAACATACAGAGGCACACAAACTATAATCTAGAATACATGTACTAATTGTACTATACATATACATGTCATAAATTAGGAAGCATAAACATCTATGTTTAAACTCTTTCCCTTCCTTATGCCTCTTGTAAAGTTTTCACCTACATTGTGGAGAGGGTAAGGTTTGTTGGGAAACCTTAGTAGTAGAATCATAACCAATAACAGTATAATGCAATGCATGTCAAGCTATATGCAATGTCCGTACTACTCCTATAGTGCCCTCTCTCTAAGAACTTATTGTGTATAGGGAGCATGCACGTGACTCTACCTTATCACATAGCCAAGGCATATAAATGGAGAGTCAAACATCTCATACATATCATGCTCGCTCAACCAAAACACAGCAAACAAGCAATCAACACACAACATACAAGCAAAGCAATTCAAGTTAAGTTACAGACTCTAGCCACCATATACTCTTGTACGGTGTGTAGTTCTGGGTGACTGTCTCTAGCACTACTGGACTACTAGTCTGTTGCTCTGTAATGCCTACACAGATCACAGTGTAAGGCATTACTGTATACCTCTATCGATATACTACAACCCTTACCCTCATGTACCCTTAGGGTCTTGGTTCCTTGCTACCTGGACCATATCCTTCCCTTACTGTACCGCTCTACAATCCACCCTGTACAGCCCATTGAGTCAAGGTCCCTATTGCTAGCCCGTCCCCACTGCCCTGGCCGGGATAGTTGGGCAACATCTCCCCTTAGATGTGGCCACTAGACCTCCCGACAGTTAGGCAGTACCTCCCCCTTAGAAATCCTACCTTTGTTTAGGACAATCAAACAACTTCTCCCCCTAGGAGTTTCCGTTTTAGTCTAGGACCATTAGAGAGCACCTCCCCCTAGGAAATGCTATCTAACTCTGGGATAATCGGACAACACCTCCCCCTAAAAAAAGCTATCCTAGTCCGAAACAATTGGGCAGCACTTCCCCTTAAGAGGGCTCATTTTGGCCTAGATAGTTGGACAGAACGTCCCTTTAGGTTCACTATCTAGCCTTCCCAATTGGACAGAACCGCCCCCTAACTATTCTAAAAACTGTTAAAAAATAAAGGAATTTAAAAGAGGGAGAAGACAAGGACTTACTTGTACTGAAGACCGGGTCGGGACAGCTCAAACTTCCTTCAGACAAGGCTCACTTTAATAACACAACATTTTTAGAGAGAGGAGAGGGGAATGGCATGAAGGATAGGATTTAATGATTCTACATGGTTTTTGGCAAAATTCCTAGCCTTGTGTAAATCTGGAAAGTTTTGGTACATATGAGAAAATGGGGTTAGAGTTGTTTTCTTGATGTCTTGTTGTTTCCAAGAGGTTTAAGAATGTGTTTTTGTGTAGGAAAGGGTTGAACTCTAACTCTTGGAAGCATTAGAACTCAAAACAGAATATTTAGCTCAAGAACCCCTAATGTTTCTGTTTGGAAGAGAACTATGAGAAGGTGCTGGAATTTTATAAAACCAATGGTAGAATTAAATTCTACATGCAAAATTGTGTAGGAAAGGCATGTTGAATTTATTTTAGAAGAAGAGGAAGGTTAAACCAAAAATTAAAGAGAGAAATGAGAAGTTATAAATATTGTTTTGCTTTGCTAAAATTATGATCGAGATAATGCTCTGATTGCATTATGCATAGGCACCTACATTAAGGAAGAAATATAAAGGTTGAGCAAGCAACCTCAATGGTTGGAAGAAGAAGGGAGCAAGAAAGAGCCAAGAGGAAAGATCAAGGTAGCATAGTTACATAATTTCTAATGTCATTACTTGCTTGCTTATCTTGTGATTTTGCATGTGCATGTTTGGTTGAGCTTGAGATTGCTTTGCTTGTTGTCATGATGATGATGACTACTATGTTATGTTGCACTCCTAACATGTAAACGTTATAGCTTGTGTTCTATGTGAGGTCCATTAAGAAGCCGATGCCATAGGGCATGCAAAGCATGTTAGGTCACTAAGTTAATTTCATGCTTGTCACATGTTGCTTGCTTGTTTGAGATTAGTATTATTGTAATTTTTTTATTGGGATTCTCAAGAATCTCACTCTCCCCATTCATAATCATGAACTAGGGCCTGAATTATCAAGGAGCAATGGAAAGGGACTGTAAGGGTGAAGGCTTTGTTGCTTATTATATGTAAATACATATTCTAAAAATGCTTGCTAGAAACTGCATTGGAGCAGTAATCTTGTATGAATTTATTTTTTCACTAGATGACTTATATAGATTCTGTAATTTTTCATGATGATAGATGACATGTTAAGCTTCGTTTTGATAGGTAGTAAGTACAATTTGGAATATCGTGTACAAAGTTATAAATTTTTAAAGTTAAGGATTAAAACTGGGAAAAAATATGTTACCATAAAGATAGAGTTTGGATTCCATATAGATCTGGTACTAATCCATACAAAATTGATGTATGAAAGTATTTTTCGCCTATAGAGTCTTTAAAGGGCTTTCCATAGAACTTGGAAGCACATTATTTCGATTTGTCTACATTTAGTTACGATTGTTTAAAGTTTTCCTAGAAATCTATTTTGGTAATGGCCAGTACTTGCCGGAAGCAAAATTTTCAGTTTTAAGTTTCTATGTTATCAACAATGCAGTATGACACTAATGGATGCTAAGTGACCTAAAAAATGGTCTATACGTAAGGTGTGACATTTTATGGTATCAGAGCAAAGGTTATGGAATAAGTTCATAGTAATAGGATTACATTTAGAAGATTTGTTTATTAGTCTATTTTGGAGGAATTAACATGTTTTCAAGTGTGTATAGATAATTATAATGCAAACAAGATGTCAGGGTGGTGAGGAACCACGTAATGAGGATGCAAGAGACCACCAGACCCTCTACAGTTGATCTTGTAGAGACTTTATCAGCAATAAAAAAAATCAAGGTGTTACAAATTCAAATGGGTATGAACAAATAAAGGCAGTGATTCAAGAGTCATTATCTCTAACATGTAACGCTATCAATGATTAAAATAGCATATTTAATTAAAATATACAAAAATATGCACATATTATTCGAAAAAGATATTGATCCACAAGAAAATAGAATATTCATATATAAACTATCCATAATCCAAAAACAAAAGAAATTAAAGTACAAACATAACTTATTATTTTTCCTATTTTTAAACTCAAGATGTTTTCAAGCTTAAGAAGGAAAAATAAGTACAACCCATTCAAAACTCTTAACTGGACAGTTGGATGTTCATACAATGCTTATACTGGTATTTTCTTTCATTGTTCTTTCTTATTTTCTAGTCCAAATTAGATCATTTGTATTTATTTGATGTTAAAATATTTTAAAGTACAATAAAGAATATGTTATCAACAAAAACGATCTTTTTAAAAACAAAAAAAAAACTCGTATCTTGATTATTACAATAATACCTCAAAAATATATATAAGCAAAACTTTATATATATAATAGCTATAAAAATGAACACTGACTCAAACAAATGAAAAGGTATATCACACAAATTTAATGATAAAGCAAGCATCACGTACAATAATTAAACCATTGAATTTGGAATACGAATAAAACATCACCAAAAAAATCATCAGGAGACACAATTTTTCTATTAATACAAGAGAAACGATTTAAACACAAAACTAGACATATAAAAAAGAAACACCTTTGTTTTGTGAGAACAAAAAGACAAATTTTTCTTATCCAAACACAAATTTTTTCCCTTATAAGAAAAAAGTCAAATTTTTCAGTTTGAATTTACCCGTCCATCTTGTGGGCATACTTTGTTAGCACCTTCTATTCTTTATTTTTTATTTAGCAGGGCATGCATGGCAATATTACAAGACAATCGCAACCACCTGCATATAAGAAGGGTTTATGTCATTAAGCTATAAATTAAACTACAAGGCTATTGAATTGACACTTGATATTTTTTGTGTGTTGATTTTGTTGGTGAACTGGCGTTTTCCTTGATCAAAGTTCTAGATGGTTCAAACCTCAAAACTCTAGGGTCAAGTATGCAAAATAACAGAGATTAATATCTTTGGAATTTTCCAAAAGTCATGGGCATCTATGCCCAACCTTGTCGCACCAAAATTTATATTAGTACTAAAGTTAAAGGTTGGCATGTACTTTATGATTACCTTCATACTAGTTTTAGCCCTTAAAGTTTCAAATCATGGTTTTTGATCCCTCAAGAGGCAAACTAACCCAAGATTTCATTAAATTTCATGAACTAATGTTTTACATCAAATGAAAATTGAAGACCAGAACCTATTGCGGAATGCAAAAGAAACATGAGGGTAAATTTAAAGGACAAAAATTGTATTAACGCTAAAGTTAATGATACCTATTGTACCCCAAAAGCCAAATTGGGCATATATTCTTCTAAGTCATAATGGGAGGGGTAGCCACCAACCTGAACTTAAGAATATCAAAAAGAGTATTAAGCATACGGAAGGGGGAAAACAGAAGGAAAAAGAACTCACCGTGGGGAAGGTGTTGCTAGTATAGGAAAGTAGCAAACATGTTTTACCCACAGCTCCATAATATCCCTAAAAGTGACATACTTCATGAACCTTTAATTGCTCATGCTTTTAGAAAAATTTCTTCCTCAAACCCAAATAATTTAGAGCCCCTCAAATTCTCTTCAACAGAGGACCCAATCGCACACCAGATACTCCACCTTTTGCTGCTTCAATTCTTCTGCCTCAATTACAGGTGAACTACAATGAAACCCCAGGAAAAGGAACAAAATTTTCCATAAATTGAAAGGGGATAACATTCAAAAAGATAATAATAAAAACCAAATCTTTCTCTTACATAATACAAACCCTAATTGAGAAATGCATCTAACTACAATTTGTGTAATTTGTGTAATTGTGTTACCACATGATCAATTTATTACTAAAAATAGGCTACAAATTTGGTAACTTTTTTCGCATTTTCCCCCTTTTGTCAATTTTGAATCAACAGACAACTCAATAATGGGGATGATTTAACCAATAATTCTATTCATTAATAAAAAATAATTTAATGATAATGAAAATTTGATGAAAAATTAAAATGTTTTTCAATATTTTATAACTGCCATGAATCGTTTACTAATAACTAGAGTTTACTACAAAATTATAATTAGTATTAGAAAAATATAATTTCTAATCCTTATAGAATTGTGATTAATTTAAAAAGGTGGAAGTATACTTTTGGTCCTTTAAATTTGCATGATGCTTCATTTTAGTTCTTCAAGATTATAAAATGCAGTTTTAGTCCAAAAATGTTAACACTATTATAGCCCGTTTGGTTCAATTATATGGAAGATAACTACATGTAATCCTGATGCAATATGTTCATTACAGCATTTGGTTGGGCTTACATAATGTAAACCAGATTACAAAATGTAATCTTGATTACATCATTTAATATAATGAGGATTACATTGCTATGAGTCATTAATGGGGATGCATGCATCCTATAATCAAGTGAAAAAGACTCTATTGCCATTATAATTTTTTTAATTTAACCAAAGTGCCTATCCATAAATGTTTTAAAATATTAAATAATTACTACCATTAAATATTGAAAATATTAAGTAATTATATAATATTTTAAAAAAATATTTCCCCAATAAAAAAAAATTTAAAAATATTCCACTATTAACAATATCAAAATATCGCATTAAATATTATTCTCACCATTAAATATTAAAAAATTACCATAAGTCCAACTTGTATCCAACATAATATTTTCAACATTAAATATCAAAAAATTATTATAAAGTGACGTGTACACCAAAAAAATTGAAAAAATTACCATAAAGGAAAGGTGTATATTATACATATACACATATATACGTAGATAGGGGTAATTTTATCTCTAATTATATTATTCTCATATATCCTCATGTGAGATGTAATCTAACTAAACATTTTTATGTATATGTATCACCTTTCCTTAATAACGAACCAAACAAATTCATAGAATTATCATTACATTATATTATATTACATTGTATTACATTCCATTATATTACCTTCGATTTTGTGAACCAAACAGGCAATTATTAATTATAATGGAAAATAATGACTAAGTAGTATTAAGGGGTGATTATGCAATGTTGACAAAGTGAACTGAACTAGGGATACAACACCTCATTTAAATTTAATCCACATTTACCTAATTTATATGATTTTATTTTTTTAATAAAAGTATAATTTAAATAAATTAGTTTAATCAATTCTTAATCCCTTTCTTCCTACTTTCTTTATCTTCAAACCTTAGCCAGGTGTCTTTCTGCCGAAAGCCCTTCATCTTCATCCCTATACTTTCTTCCAATTTTTCATGAACATCTAATGAAAGATTTGGGTTGAGAGATTTACATGTCTTTGTCATTGTCCCTGTAAACACCCCATTTTGTTCAAGCCACACCCAAGAAATAAAAAATAATAATAATCTCAGTAAATGATTATGGATGCCTAGAATGGTAGTCATCTTACGAGGGAAACAAAAACAAAAACAATAAAAACAAAAACAAAAATAAAAATAAAAATATCCTACTTAAAGATAATTGATAGTCATCTTAAAACATAAAAAAAATCCAATTAATGATGATTGATGCCCAAATTGGTAGTCATCTTAAAAGGGAAATAAAAAATAAAAAATAAAACAATTCACCTAATTCATGATATGGATGCCCAGATTGGCAATCATCTTTAAGAGAAGTTTAAACAAAAAAATGAAAAATATGAAAAAAAAGTCTTTCATATCTTTGATGATGATTAATTGTCAATCATAATTAAATCAAGATATAATAAAACAAAAATTAAAGCAAATATAGCATTTATGAAGGAAACCCTAATATGGACCTATGAATAGAGGAGAAAAGGTTGTAGCAAGGGAGAAAAAAGGGGTAAAAAGAGAGAAATTTGGAGAGTAAAAACACAAGCAAATGGGGAGAGGATACACACAGAAAAATAATTTGGAAAAAAGGGGAACAAGTTTCGGCAATCAAAAGAGGACAACAGCATATAGATATCGCTGAACAGGGTAGAGAGCTTTTGCTCAAGCACATTTCTCATGGTAAATGGTAGTTCGCATTAGAGGCATATTGCCTATACTTTTCTCAAACAAATTCTTAATATTTTTTGCCTAATTTTGAGTCTAAATAAAAATTTTCTCTATGCTCCTCATTTTTTTCTTTTTGGTTCCTTACCTTGTTCATCGTGAAGCCCCCAAGTACATAAGGATCAAAAGGTGTGTGTCTGCCTCTCATTATTATCCTCTTTATTATACCTTAGGTTATTTTTTTTTGGATAATATGTTGACAAGCTTTTCCTTATCAACTGAATAATTGAGCAAAGGCTTCCTCTATTTTTTTTACTTAAAAAATAATAAATTTGAGACATTCTCTTTTTGAATAAAATGAAAAAAGATTTGAAAATTTTCTCAATTCCGTGTGAGGCTTTCAAAACTTTCGCAAGCATAAAAATTATTATTCTTCCATGTGAGTTTATTATAGTCCCCGCATGGAGTTTAATCCTAAATATTTTCAAATAATAAAATAAAGGAATAACATTTTTCCAAAATAAAAAATACAAACCAAACAAAAATGATTTTTTCCAATAAATTAAATCATTTTTAAAAAAATCAACCAATTGACACGCATTTTTACCTACTCGAACTACGTGGGGTTGATTCCTCTAAAGGGTACGTAACACCTAGGCTATGTGTCTAGGTCAAATCCAACAAATGTAAATGAAGAATTTTCAATTTGTTGTAAATATTTCCTTTCTTTTTTTTAATTAAAATAAATTCAACGCCCATTTTTTTGATAATTAATTATGGGTAACCGTTCTTATGAACGGGTGCCATGGGGTGCCTAACACCTTCCCCATGCACAATTGACTCCTGAACCCTATCTTTTTCTTTTTCGCAGACTGATTACATGTAGTTTTTGAACTATGTCTTGACATCTAAACTTTGGTTAAGATTATTGAAATCAAGAATTTCTTATTGTATTTTCCAGGAAGAATATTGGAGAATGGAGATGACCAAGTTTGCAAGTTCCACTTTATTAATGTTTATTTAGAGAAAAAAGAGATGCTTGGATGGCCCTGTGTGTGATGTGAATGTGTGGAAGACAAGAATGCAATCAAGCAGATTTTATAAAGTTGCTATTAATTATAGGGAAAAAGAAAAATAAAGATACCATCTCAATTACTAAAACCTTAAAAAGTATTTTAACACTTTTAAATGATAGAAATGTGACTAGGGAGTAATATGGGTTTTGAATGTTTTGGCTCTTTTACTTAAATACCCTTCTTTTTCTCTCATATTCTGCCTACTACATTGACTTCTCTCTTCCTCTCTCTCTCTCTCTCATATGCAATCTCATCACCCACTTCATAACTCCTCTTTATCCCTCATCTTCCTGTCACCATAGCCACAAGATGAGTGGTGAAGTTTCTTCCCTCTCCTCCCTCGCTTCACCATATTCCTCGTCTCTCATAAACCTGACAATGAGAGTGCAATTGGTGAGACTCTAAAGCAAGGTCGGCAATGAAGTTACTTCTCTCTCCTTCCCCCACTTCTCCATATTCCCATATCTATTATATGTAAGATCGGAGTCATATACATCTCAACATTACCAAATTGTCAAAAGAATTAGGAAAAACTATAGGAAAGGACTTGTGGCCAATAAGGTTGTGGTAGGTGGCGATGTTGTGAAGAAACCCTTTAGAGAATGAAGGAGGATCTGGTATGAGATTTTGTATATGTCATGAAGAATCTCTTTGGAGAATGAAGGAGGATCTAATATGAGATTTTGGAGATGTCATAAAGAAGCGAATTATTCATAGCCAGAATATGATTTTTGTTTGTGCCTTGGTCTTTGGTTGGGTTTTGCTAATTGCTATTATAAAGTTGTTATTGTTTGAAAACTTGATTATAGGTACCGACAAATTGAATATTGATAATGACAACTTTAAAATAACAATTAGTAATTTGGGTAAACACATTGACATTTGGAGAGCTTATCAGTTTCTATATCCAAGTAGCTAATTGATATACTCAAGTTTTGATATAGAAATTGACAAAGAGTTTTGAGTTGTGATCAATTGAGTAATGAGATTAACAAAATGAATAGTGGTGTTGTCAAAATTTATAATGATTTTGACAAAATCAATAAATACTAACAAAATGTGTAAAAGGATTAACAAAGAGTTTTAGGTTGTGACTAATTAAGTAATGTGATTGACTAAAAGAGTAATAGTTTTCATAAAATCTGCAATACCTTACTCTAAGGTCTTTATTAAAGTTATCTAGTTGAGAAGGAACCACTAATGTTCTTTAGAATCCTTGAAGTTCCCAAAGAGTTTACTAAACTACTTTAGAGTAACACTTGTCGTTGAATTGATTTTTCTGAGAAGTTTAAAAATTCCATAACTAATTTAATTTAACTTTTAAAATAGTGGTTCATAGCTCAAAACCAAACTCTTCCAATGCCTTTTATAATAAAATAAAGACCCAATCTCATCAAAGTCCTATTGGACCTAGAATTTACTTAAAGTTCAGACTCTTCATAAAGATTTTCATTGAAAATTCTAGAATCCTGTTCCAACCTAGGAAAATCATATCGTTTTATCTACATATCCAAAAACTACAAATTACCACTCGATTTAAAGCTTAGGATGTGTACTATCATCATAAAAAATATCAAGATATAATTCAAACGTTTACTCTATAGACTTGTGGACATCATCTATACGTTCTGCTACATGTATTCTTCTTTACTATACTTATATTTTCTAAAATATTTGTAGTCTAGGCTACCATTCCCCTTATGGAGATTATATACATCCCAAAACAATAAAAAGATACATGCAATGTCTCTTATTCTAGAGGCATGATATATTTATATGTGTACAAAATGCTTCATTAAGTCCATATCAGCTAAGCATCCATTAGCTTCCTTCTTCTTTAGCCTCCACCAATCACTACACTCTTGCCTTTAGAAGTACTTACCCTTACTGTTTATCATGGAAGAGGGGGTGAGATTTGGGAAAATCTTAATAGTAACAAAATTCTTCATGTTAATCATGCAAGATCACAAACTAAGCATCCCAAACAAGCCACAAAGAATAACACCTTACAACACTATATCATCAATGATACCCATACATCAAACAGATAAACTAGTCACTCGCTAGCTGGTGCGCATTCATAATTAAATGAACAATAAACTGGCATACATTGTCATGAAAATTAATCTCATGCAACACAACTTACATGTTCTCATGCACAAATCAGCATGATGGCAAGAACAAACATGTAGCAATTAATACATAATCACATGAAGGAAAGAAGTTACTACCTCTTGCGCTTTCTTCCGATATACCTCTACCTTATTCTGTCCTTGATTACTACTTGAAGGCTTGGGCAATATCAAATCCTATCATATATATTTAAGTAAGGGCGGATTAATACTTAAACCAATTACAACTTTTCATATAGCTAACTCTTCATAGAATCCCAACTTATTGTAGCCTTAAATTTTCACTGAACTTAGAAAATTCATAACTCTCTCTATGAAACTCCAAATAAGGTTATTCTAGGTTCTATGTAACCATTATCAAGTCTCTTTTCTAGGAAAAATA
>JBAGKO010102540.1:0-22538 GCA_037177275.1 Acacia concinna | reverse complement strand
TAGATTCAGGGAAGTAGGGAATAACAAAAATAACAGTATAAAAACATCACAGAAGCGCCAGATAAAATAGTAACAGCAAATGCGCCGCTTAGCTAATAAACCTCTACTCTAATTGCGCCACTTAAATCCCTAATTCACATTCATATTACAACATCATATCAGTTCATAACATGCATGGTAACAAAACAAGGTGATTGTGGCAATTCATTATAGTAAAAACGCTCACCTACAACAACGGCCACCAACAAAGTATCCACAATCCGCAATTCCAAATCACTAGTAGTTATGAAAGAAAATAAGATTAAGAATAATTATGAAAGGTTTAGGCCCCTTTTGCAGACTTAGGAAAGTACATAAAAAGGGGAAAGATACTTTTTGATGGCAAAACTTTGACTTACTCCTTTAGAGAAAGAAATAGAAAATTAGGTTGTTATAGGGAGGTTGAGACAGCAATAGGAGTTTTGTAGACTGCGGGAGTTGCTTTTCGACTCTTATTTAGCCATTGTTGTGTGTTGACGGGGTGGGGATAATTTGTATTTACACTTCAGAGAGAAGTGGGGAGAGAGTGCCCTTTGGGACCTTGATTATTTTAAGTCCTCCTTAACAACCTCTAGGAACCTTAGATGTTCAGTGCAGTGCTCCTAAACCCTGAAAATCAATCTCAAGAGTCGGTCTCTCTATACTATGAGTATAGTAGAGAATTGGAAATGGCTACAAAATATGAGCTATCTATTTAAGCTAAAGCTATACAAGCATTCAATCATAACATACGACTTAATCCAACGACACGTTCAAAGAAAGAATCGTAAGGCTGACTAACTCAGAAATGGCCATTCAGGTGCATATACTATGAAGCAGAAGATGAGAAAGAGTGAAGGCACTTGACCGATAGGGAGAGGGAGGACGGCAGAATGGATGAGTTAGTAAAGAAAGAGAGAACAAATAGACTTGATGAGTTAGAAAAGTCTTCCCCTTCACCTTTCTTCCACAAAGCCCTCAATCAAGCTCTAGTTTCGAATTCTATTACTGCTTTTGTAAGGCTTTATTCCAGCTCTGATTCACATTCACCACAGGTGGGGCTACTCGCAAACTCCTTCTAGAACGCCTGAGTCCCCAAACCCCTAATGTTAGACCTCATATTCTATTTCCTAGTTGTCCCAGAGTTTTTCAACTAAGCACGTTCTGCCCCTCCGAAATCAATGATTCTTGGCTATTCGAGAGAAAGATATAAGCTTTCTTCATCATTTTTATCATTCTTTTTTTTTATACAAATAAGCACCCAATAGACAACTCTACGTATTATCCTTCATAATTGTCTATTCCAATTCCTGAAAAGGTTATGAGACAAATTGAATGCCAAAATATGCGGAGAGCCCATATCTAGCCAGGACATGCAGAGAGCACATTGGCTGCGATATTTGCCCATCGACTAATTCTGAGGGATAATTTGTATTCATACTTCAGAGAGAAGTGGGGAGAGTTTGGCCTCTCGAAAGCCAACTGGGGGTGGAGGAAGATATCAGCTTTCTTTATCATTTTTATCATTCTAAATTAGTGTATTTCATTGTATTAGTTAGAGTGATTGTGTTGTCTTGTATCTTGGTCCCTAACAGAAAGAAAGTGGGGGTCGAAATCATGTATGACAGGAGGAAAAAATCGAAACAGGACACAAAAGAATCATGATAAAAAGATAATGTGGAAGATTAAATTTACCAGTAGGAAGTTCGACCGTTGCAATGGACTTCACTTCTATCTCATGTTTCTTGCATCGTTCATCTAAAATCCTCGTAAACTCCTCCAGATATGAGTGCTTGCGATCAGCTCGAACCTAAAGAAGTAGCCAAACATCAGTAAAGACAAACAATTTCTATTGACTCTCATCTTACTTTGAGAATGAATTTTCACCTGAAGAATGCCATATGAAGTGCCTCCTTGTTCCATTTTGATAATTTCTTACTGCAACTCTGGCTTCCTTTCCAAAAGATATACTCCCTCTGGTTCTAATTATAAGGCCCCTTTTTAAATCTATAAAGGTGCCTTATATTTAAGACGGGAGGAAGTACTAGTCAATGCTTAATTGGTGTGTGGAAATAAAAAATTTATCATCCTAACAGGTAAGCCAAGTCACTATGCTCTCTGCCTAGTCTAATCAGCTAATTCAAGGTACCCCGTTAGAAAATTTCCAAATTGGGTATGTTTTTCACATGGAATGATCCAAAGCTCATGAACTAAATGACAAAAGCGTAAAAGCACCTATTCTTGAAGCAAATATTCCGAATATGGTGCACTGGTTTCAAACCAATCCATAACTATCCAGCAACATTCATCACGAAAATAATGACATTGCTTTTACCTCTATATCACGAAATTATTTGTGATTTATCTTAACTGGCATACATTTATAATGTTGTGCAGAGGAAAGTTTGACTTGAAGCAAACCATCAGTTTGGACTAGTCAGCCCCTTCATTCAGTAAAAGCCAAAGCACATCAAACAGATCAAATGTTAAGCATGTGATATCATAAAAGAAACAGCTAAAGAAACTACGTACAAACCAATTCCTGCTCTTTTGTTGTGGTAGAACTCAAACTCATAGATATACGCGCGCGCGCAGGAGTATGCATAAACACGTATATAAAACCACTCGGCAGATGGGGGAAAGGAAAAAAAAAAAAAGAAAATCACCACTTATGCATTGAACACGCCGAAAAAAAAAAAATCTCCAAACGTGGTTTGCACTTATGGCAGCAGCAGGAATCAGGTGACTGAAACATGTACAACTTTAGTAAAACTTTTGTTTCTTTTTCCATTTTCTCCATTAACAATGCTGTGGTTGGTGTTGGAAATTGATTCATAAACAAGAACACAGATATGCCAACGTATGACTTCCGAGTTATTGTCTATCTTCGTCTCCGGTATAAGATAATCGTTTAACTAATGTCAATCCATCTATTTTCAGACATAAGCACGATTAAGTTATATCTGTTGCCACCTTTCATAATAATTTAATGTATTGATACGGTTGATCATTAATTCATTATGAAGCCAACAGGTACTCAAAGTGTCAAAAAAAAAGGGCTAATAATTCATTGGGTCCTAGATATAAGAAAGATTTGACTTTTTTTTAAAGAGATTAAGAAAATTAGTTAAGTTACTTAAATATATCATATGTTGTGTTATATATTAATTTATAAGTTCAACAAAATAGTTTAAAGAAAAAAATATAAATATAAATATAAATACTTTGAAGTAATTTAATTAGCTTCATTGATTAATACATTTAAATATTATGAAATATGGCAAGAGATATAATCAAATCAGATGGAATTTTAACTAGGGACGTGTAGTAGAGCGGTAAGGGCTCTTCTACTCTTAACATTGGTCAGGGGTTAAATCCCTGGCCTTAGGTATGAAGCAGCATTAAATCTACTAACCAGTTGTCCTTCCCATAGAGGAACCCACAACCCACAATGAGCGGAGAATTTTTTTAAAATAAGTTTGAAGGATTATGTATGATTTTGAGTGTATAAGCTTTTTAAGTCTATTTAAATCCTGATATTAAGTAAGCATTTAAATAGAATTTTAAGTAAAGTAAGATATTTCAAATACTCAAGCTTGAGCCCAAAAAAGCTACCAGCCCATGCTCCATCATTTTGATCTAGGTTCAAGCCTACTTGGATAAAACTTGACCTAGTCTATTTTCATCTTTAGTTGCAACACTCATCTTTTTCAATTGAATATATTTTTACTTTTTCTCTAAAAAGATATTTTTGAAGTTTCATGGCAAGATTTCTAATGTAGATTTTTGGGTTGTTCAAATATTTCAACATGTGAGTTTCATGTTTTAGTTGGATATTTTTCTTTAGACAATGTTTAACTTTTGAATGTGATGGGTATAATGTCTCTCAATATATGAATATTTTGTTTTATATGATTTTTTCATAGAATGTTTACAATTTTTAAATGTGATGGGCCTATGGTTTTTCATTATATGAGAATATTTTGTTTTTCCATATAAGATTTGATTATGTAACTTCTTATTTTTCTTTGATAGAATAAAATATTGGGCTCGAAAGCCCACCAAAATCTTCATAATGACAATGAGATTTGAACCTATTATCTTATAGATAGTGAGCTGACTTCTTACTAAAGAACCAATGTCTCGTGGTCATCACTTGAGTTAAAGGTCTGTTTGGGCAACCCCCAAACCGCGTTTTGCGCAAGCCGAGACAAAACTCCTCTCACATACTTACCTCGAAATCCGTAAAAGCTATTTTCAAACCATGGTGCCAAACGGACACATAACACAAATTGAAAATGAGAAGGTTGAGTCTCTATCTCTTGAAGATAGACATGGAGAAAAAATGATAATGTTATTTATATTATGTAGTGTCTAGTTTATAGTGCATAACTATATCTAGTTATTTATTTTATTATAATTTGAAGACATTGGTTTTTAGACTTAAATGTTTGTATTTTTGTTAAACATAGACAATGCTTGATGTTTTCACTTAATTTTGATAATATTTGTGTTTTAAATTTGGTATTTTAATACTCAAATAGATAATAAAAAATAAAAATATGGCAAACAAACTTGATGCCTGTGGGTCATCCCGTGACTTATAATGAGATGGATTTGGCCTAAAAAATGAGCTCATTTTTTTAACTCAGAAATAATGTTGAAAGTGATGATTGTGTTGGTAAACAAAATGATATTGTTATTCATATTGTTTAAATATTTAGTTTATGATTTATAATTTGACTTTATTTGATCAGTTATTAAATTGTGGACATTAGTTTTTGACTTTTTAAACTTCATATTTATATTTGTTTGGTGTTTTAACTTAGTTTTAGTAATAGTTACGTTTTAAATTAAGTATCTTAGACTTCAAATACATTAAAAGTGAAAAATATGACACACAGGTCTAAGCCTATAGGCTTGCTTGAGCCCTTAACTAAACGGGCCGCGCCTCGTAAATTAATACACTTTTTAGACTCGGGCTTAAATAGGCCATCCCATTTAGGCTCAAGCCCGTTGACCGTCAAGAACTGACCCATTTTCCCAGCTCTAGTTTTTTATACACTTTCTGAGCTAAAAATTTAGTTTGAGATATATAAAAAATGCATTATAGTCATAACAAGTTACTTCCAAAATGTAGCATATATAGAATTACGCCTCTGTAACACTAGTTTAAACCAAAGCTACCCTTGTGGGGGGCTAAAACTTGCTCTTCTCCTTATACACTCCACTCATGCTTGGCCACTTATATTATCATTAAGATTTCTCTTATACTTTCTTCGCGGTTCATGTTATAAAACACGTTCAACCAACTTATCATAACTAATGAGAGGTAATCAAGTCATTAAATTTATTTACAAGTAAAAGAAATTTCTAAATTTACGGATGTTTAAAACTATAAATGACACCTTAGAAAGAGAAAACGGAACATTCCATCAAACTTTAAACAGAAACTTTTTAACTAATGTAATCAATATCCCGTTTAAAGACTTCTAAGAATAAATACTCATTTCACAAATGTGATGTGCCTTGTAATAGAAATAAGAGGGAATGGTATAAAGAGATAATTTCATTTAAATATTATTTGAATTTTAAAATTTTATATAAGTTCTACCACCAACAAGAATAATAGGATCATTCAAACTTATAATACAATTAACAATTCAATTTTATGAAAACTCGCTAATTTAAGATTTTGAAATCAAAAATATATTTAAATAAAATTCTCTCTGATATAAAATTTGTGGCAAGTCCCTTCATCACTTATAAATTAACGATAAGATGTGGAGTTGGACCCAATAATTATTTTCAGGTAAACCAAAGAAACAACAATTATTGCAACTAGTACCCACCGGCTTGTTGGTTGAAACATTATTTCACATATCCAAATTAAATGGGAGAAATTATTATAAACCTTCCTTCATGTGGTGACAATTCAGTGCATGGTGCGGACTTCAATTTATCACCAATTGCAATAACATTTATTAATACTACTATAAATCTATAGTTATAATGATAATGATTTAGAAAAATTAATCATAGAGTAACAAAATTTTATTTATCACCTGATATATATTTTAATTGAAAACATTAAACTCTCTAGCAAAAAAGAAATTATTAAACTATCAGTTTGAGGGACTTATACTCGGACAAAAACAAGATCTAAAATATCATAAAATTGATAGTTTTGGGTAACCTGTGTGAACTTGAAAATTTAGGGGGATTATTATTAATTTTTAAAGATTAAGGATGTTACTTGTATATATATGGTCTTAAGTTCAGATTTTTTTTGGGTGGTAATTTAGCATTTTAAAAATATTTAATGGTTGATGTAGTGGTTTAATGTTTAACGATATAATAAAGATGAAAATGATTCTAAAAACAAATTATAATTGATTTCAAAGAAAAATAAAAATTCAGATAAAAATTAAAAAAAACTAAATTGAATGCTGATAGAAACTAAAAATGTAATCTTTAAAAGTGATAAATACTTTAAATATAGAAATTAAAATAAAA
The DNA here is from genome assembly GCA_037177275.1 of Acacia concinna. NCBI lineage: Eukaryota > Viridiplantae > Streptophyta > Magnoliopsida > Fabales > Fabaceae > Acacia > Acacia concinna. Next base: position 16,004 of record JBAGKO010102540.1, on the reverse strand, counting down.
TATTTTCCCAGTAAACTAAAATATTTAATTATCAGATGCAAGATATACTTAATACATATACTTATTTTGTAGTTTATAATTTTATATTATATCTATTTATATTTTCTTGCCTATTTATTCACTTGTCTTTATTTCCAATGTTTATGCATTCATTAGTCATAGCTTAGAAACATATTTTAGATTTTAAGAATTAAGAAAAGTAAAAAAAAAATGTTGACCCATTTTTTAAGTTTGAATCGGTTCCTAGTTTTTCCTCATTTACATTATTGGATCACAGTATTTTGGCTCACCGGTTTATTGTTCCAACTGGCCGGTTGGATTCCACTTATTTTAATCCGGGTACAATAATATTTAATGTCGAAAAGAATATCTATGGAATAATGGAATGATGCTCATTGCTGGGCAGAATCATTGTCCAGTCTGTCAGTTTTTCCCCTCCAAAAAATTCCATTAAAAAAAACTTTGCCTGTATAATAATTAAGACACAGAAAGACAGAAAAATGATTACCTTTAAAATATGTGAATTGTAATGGATCATAACAGCTCTATTGTTCTAACGTAGAGAAGAACTTATTATTAGCTTTTCAGAAAATTTTTAAACAATCAGAAAATTTCTAAAGGAACAATTTTAGCGAAATCTTTCAATTTCAGTGAATTGGTAAGAATAAATGAATTTACCACCTTATAAATACAAGAGATTCTAATTCTATTTTTTTATACACTAGAAAGATTCTAATTTTATTATTGATGTGAGAATAATTTTGTTTCTAGATATTCTAAATATTTTACAAATACTTTTTGAATTGCCATGCTCTTGCCCGATTTTTTTTTAAAATTTTAATTAACACATACAGATTAATATATTAACACCATACTCAAATCTGGCATCTTATCTAAATGTAGCGGGTGACGCCGTCATCGAGACAGCCTGCCATTAACACTCTCTTTCAAAAAAAGAGCAAGTGGAACTTTGAGATAGTGCCTTTTATCTGACTTTTGAGGGGACACATTTTTATTTTTTGGGATGTTAATAATAAGGATAAAGGGGTAAATTTATCCATAAATTTTTTTTAAGGGACGTCTAACATCATAAACATTTTTTAGAGGTAAATATATATATAAACTCTTAAAAATAGAGTAAAAATATACATAAACTTTAAAAAATGTGGCAAATTTAACAATCCGTACATTTCAACTTCTAACACCGTTAACGCCGCTAAAGGGTAGGAACAAATTTAACCATGAACTTTTCTCATAGAGATGCCTGGCATTATAAACTTTTAAAAATGGGGCAAATTTAACAATCCATTTAATAAACGTCCTTTTTTTTTGAAACAAAATCTGGCTCTCTCCTACTCCCGCTCCTCTCTTATTATGTTCCACTACCTCCCACTATCAACCTCGAGATTTATTGGGCCCATCATTTGTTACTGCTTCTTCTTTTTATAAAACACATATTTATTACGAAAGATTTTTTTACACAGTACCAAAATTTAAAATAAGAATAAAACTATTATTCTAAAAAACATGAGTTCGCTATAATAAAAAAAAAGAGTAATTCAGAGAATGAGCTCCCCTATATAGTGCTGGGAATTAAGGCCAGCTCTTCAAGGGCCTTAATTAAGAAATTATTTTTAATAATAAAATATTAAAAGTGGAAAAAAAATTACAGTTTAACCATTTAGGATACTGATATTTTCGTGTCCGTATAAAACCAATCAAACTATTGAATATGACTATTGGACAATAAAACTGAATGGGACATACGCCTAACTAAGTTGTACGTATTGTCACATATTGGCTAAAAAGTAAAAAGAAAATAAATTTCTCTTCTTTATTTCTTCTCCCACGTAGTCATGGTCACACCAAGCGTGCAACGTTATTACTGGTATAACTTTTATGAGCTTTTCAAAACCTCACAGTATCTCTTCGTTCAAAAAACATGAATTTATGAAAATGAAAGGAAAGGAAATGAATGATACTTGATGTGTGAAAGGAAATTAAATAGGCTGTTAAGTGAATTACTATTTGATTGTAGTAATATATTCCCTTTATTCTTAATATAAGAAATATTTATTTAATTTGATTAGCTTAATAAAATTAGTTAATATAACATGTATGTTCTAAAACACTGTAGTCATTTTCTTTAATTCCCTCATTTTCTCTCCTCCTTAATTAATATTGAGAGAGTATCAATGGATGAACTAGAAAAAAAAATTGATAACTATAAAAATATGTCTTATACTCATTATTAATATCAACTTATTAAATATGTTTTATATTCAGAACCGAATGGGGTATAATGTTATAGGATGATGAAATAGCTAAGAGAGAAATACATGTATTGTGTAATGCATGCATGTGCTCTAATATAATATCTAAATCCACTTGAATTTAAAAGAATTTTTTTTAAAAGAAAAAGAATAAAAAACGCCTTCAATATCTTCACTTTGTACAGTAGTACATCAATGTGTCTAACGTCTCTCACAATGGCAACAAGTTTATTTTGGTAATTGGACTCACCTTCGAATGAATAAAAACTATACAGTGACTACCACGTAATCGTGAATATATGATTTTCTATATATAGCGGTTATTGAAACCATCATTATATAGAGAGAGATAAGATTTGAATTGACACTCTCACCTTGACATATATGACGATTTTATAAAACAACGCCATATGTATGAGAATTATATATGGTCATTTTTAAACAATATAACTATCATATATAAAGAGACAGAATTTGAAGCGGCACTCGTCCTTGACTTATATCCTGGTTGTATAAAAAAACGCTACATATACGAAAATAATATATGGCATTTTTTAAAAACCGCAAGATATAATGTGTACATATATGGTGAGTTTTTGTAAAACAACCACCATACATATTATATTTGACCTTTTTTTTTTAAAACAACCTTCATAGGAACGCCTTTGAAATTTGACATCTTCAAACCCTATTTTCACTATTTTAAACTCCACAAACCTTTTCGTCACACTCTCATCTAAATATCTCCCACTACTTTTGGCATACTCATCTTGATTTCCCTCAATATTGTTGCTGATATAATCGTGATTCTTCTTCTTTTGATGCCTGTTGTGACGGTCTAGCTTGCTAAATGCATTGGATGATATGCAAGGTGGCTAATTTTGGCTACGTTCTTCCTGGTAGGTATGTTGTTCTTTGAAACTGTGCAAGTTTTGCATTGAACCGCATAAATGTGAGAATTTGCTTCTTTTAAGTGTAATTTATTATGAAAAACTATTTGTTTATATTGTTGAAATTTTGATTTCGTGTGATCTATATATTATGAGTTTTGTGTTGTACGTTATTGAAATTTTTGCTTTATTAATTATTTAAAGTTGATGCTTTTGTATATATGTTGCTCAATCTGATTTGGGTTTTGCGTTTGTCAATAAAAGTGATAACTTTGTATTATATATTATTATTCAAGTTCAATAATATATATATATATATATTAACTGAAGCATGCATATGCATTTATATATATATATTTATTCTATTTTGTAGTGAGATCGATCATCATCATTTTGTTTTGTAATCTATTTATTGAGCTCCCCAAATGAATCTTTTGCCCTTTCAGGATCAATATCCTATTGTTTCATATGGTTTAATTTATTATTAAAAATTAATTTGTTTGTCTTATAGAGTATATATATATATTAATAATATATAATCATCCATATATGCATATAATAAATGCACAAAAGATTATTATATATATAATATTCTATGACAAAATTAAATAAAATTATAAATAGGCAGACATTGATCCTTAGAGGATAAAAGATTCTTGGAGGGCTTAATGTAAATGGATTGTAAGATAAAATGATAATGATCAATCTTATAAAATAAACACACTATACTTGGTTGTTGTTCACATAAAACAATCATATATACATATATATATATATATGACAGTTATTTTACATATATATGTAACTTATACATAACATTTCTTACTGGAAAACCATCATACATATAGCAAAAAATATGTGACGATTTCTTAATCGCTATATATATATATGACGTTAAAATATATAGACAAAAACGACCATCAAATATAATAATTCTGTAGTAGTGAGTTCAATAAAAGTTAGAGTAAATCCTTTCCACTAGCCAAGCTACTATATTAAGGAAATTAAATAAGTGTCCCTCTCCTTTTCTTATGACTCATCAGAGATATAGGACACATTACATCAAAGATGATAGGGAAGGAAAATAAAAATGTTAAAAAATAGATTAAAAAGACACATGAAATAAGTTATAACAAATATTAGACTAAATTATGTAAAATTCCCTGATTTTTATGTTATAGTAAATACCCCATCTATCCTATGAACTTTCATAATAAACCCGGTAAATTTTCAAATTAAGTCTATATAGATAACCCCAAACAATCCATTTATACCCTTAAACAACATCTTTGCAAATTAAGTAAAATGCAAATAAATTAAACGCCATAAACTTTAAAATATTTGTAGATAAATAATAAACAAAATTAATAATAAGAAAGTTATTTGTATAAATATAAAAATTCAAAGAGGTTTATTATAAAGTTTTAAAAGTTGCACTACTACATATTTATCTATCTATAACGGTTGTTTTTATCCATATGTGGCGGTTTTCAACCATCATATATTCTTCTGCCCCATATATATATGGCGGTTGAACAACTGTTATATATTATTTTTTACATATGACGGTTTTTCAATAAGAAATGTCATATATGAATCATATATGCTATAGCGGCTATTGACATAAATATGATTGTTTCTGCAAACAATCATCAAGGATGGCTTTTTCTATTTTACAATGATCAATTATCATCATTTTATGTTATAGTCCATTTATATCGAAACCCTTATAGAATCTTTAGCCCTTTTAGAACCAATCTCCCCTATTTATGATTTTATTTAATGTTTTGTCATAGAATATTATTATATGTAATCATCTTTGTGCATATGTCGGTGATTATATATATTAATATTCTAGGTTAGGACAAAAAATAAATTATAAAACTAGAAACATGGGACATTGATCCTCAAAGGATTGAAGATTTATCTGGGAGCTTTCATAAATGGGCAGTAAAACAAAATGATGATAATATCGATCACTGCAGAATGGGATACATGCTTCAATTGAAGAATATAATGACAAATTATATATAATTATAAAATCATGACAAAATTAAAGATTTGATATGAGATTATTGTCCTATAGATCATAATTATATTAGCCTTAGCCGTGTTGCGTCATAACAATGAAATGTCACCCAAAACCCAGATTAGTGCAACAAGCAGAGGGTAGATAATAAACAATCGACAACATAACCAAGAACATATCAACAATATAATGCGAAGAAAGTTGTCATTTTTATTGAAAAACACAAAATCCAAGGAAAAAACTCAGAGTAATAGCACAATTGAAATCAAAACTTTACCAAAAAATGATTAGTTTTTCATAATAAACCACAATTAAGGGAAAACTTTATTACTTTTATGTAGTTCACCTCAAAACTTACAGAGTTTTGAAGAACACCAAAAGCATAACCCAAAATCAGCTACTTACAAATCGATGTATGTACACATTTACACATACCACGATAGACACCAGAATGAGAAGAATCATGATTTCAAAAACAATACAGAGAGAAATAAAGGTAGGGATGCTAGAAAATAGCAGTGGGAAGTGTTTTACAGAGCGCGATGAAGAGATTGTGGAGTTCGAAATCATGAAAATAGGGTGTCATATTTCAATTTTTAACAGTGTGTATATGACCGTTGTTTTGAAACAACCTTCATATCACTACCACAAAAAGATGATTTTATATCCCATAACAACATCCCTTTTTTAGAAAAAGGGACGTAAAAAGTAAACGTGGTGCATTTTTGTGATTTTAGCATCGTTATCTTCACTTTCGATGTCCCAAAAGAAGTTTAGGGATGCAGAATATCCTCGGTTGGGGACCTTCTATAACATACCAAATTTCTATTACCAAATATCTTTTTGTAAATAGAGTATATTAAATAGAATAAAATGGTGCATTTGGTATAAGAAAGATGGCTAAAATATTTTTTAACTAATTCCTAGAAAGGGATTGGAGGCGGTTATGTTGTCATAAGATTTTTTATGACCAAATAATGTCCAAAAATCATGAGATTTTACAAGATAAAATTATACATCCTAAGATTTAAATTTATAGGTCAAAAAAATTAATTTGACTTATATGCTAAGAGATATGAATTTTTGAAGTCTACCTAGTGAAATTCGTCACTTTTAGGAGTAGTGTGCAAAAATGAATTTCTAAGAATTGTTTGATTCCAATTGATCCAAGAAAACATTTTTCTCTAACACTAAACTCTATAAGGGACATTTGAGTTTTGGAATCACTTCAATTTGATATGTGTGCAATTAGTTATGAATTTTCAAAGCTAAAAAAAAATTTGTCCAGAAAATCCAAAATTTATAAAATGTAAGGGTAAAATGGTCAATTCCAACCCAAGCAGATTTTTAAAGCTTCTCCAACCTTTAATTCCACCATAGCATAACCTTATCTTATATAAGAGAGAGAGGGGGGCTCAAGAACAAACTAAGGCTTGTGATCCCAAAATCTTGAGGTAAGTTACCGTAACACCAGTTTCTTGTAGTTTTTGGTACTTAAGACCTCTCATAACCATTTTCTCTTGATTAATTCGGTGGATTGAAGGAAAAATCATAAGGAGAAGGAAAGAGTGACACTCATCTAGAGAGAGAGAGAGAGGGGGGAAGAAGAGGAAAATCAAAGCTAATTTTTGAAACTTCAATTCTTCGGTTTTCGATTACTGTTGTGACTGTTTGTGGTTGTTTGGCTTGAATTTTGATTTGGGAAATGATGAAAACTTGATTTCATACTACCCAATTTTCTTTTGAATTAAGTATAATTAGTGTTTAAATGAGTAAATCGATGATTAGGAGCGGACATGAGTAAGTTTAATTGGTTGATTTGTGAGAAATCACATTTTTGGTGAATTTCGGCCAGCATTAGGAAATGGGTGTTAGAGATGGAATTTGAATATTATAATGGTTCAATTACATTCAAAGGGAAAAATTAGTTCATGTTGGCCCCGAAGTCCAAAAAGCCCCAAAATGCAAAATGACAAAAAAAATGGGTTTAAAAACCTTAACTGGAACTGCCAAGGGTGTTATGGTAATTTGAAATTGAATTTACCCAATCTAAGGCCAAAAATGGATTATACACACAAAATTGTGAAGGGGTAGGTCAGGTCATAATTTTTGGAAAAGTGAAGTTTGACCAAGTACTTAGGCATCTTAAAGAGAGACAATAAATTTTTAGAAACCTAAGAAATAAACTTGAATAAGTAATAACTCATTTGCATCATATTTGGATTCATAGGATATGATATTTACCCGGGTAGGACTGAAAAGCTGGTAGGACTATTAGATGCCTAAAACACTTTAGGGAGTAACTATGTCTTTCATAATGTATTCGATATACTACATGTATTGTATACCATGCATGAGACTGAGATGAGACATGGGGAAACCCAGAATACGATGTGACTTTTTACGATCTATTGTTAAACTGAGATGGGTTGATGCCCATGGGACGGTATAACCACTTATGCTTCACCACTGGCCTATGATGGGCGGATGCATATAAGGTTGAGGTGGGGACACTCGTGAGGCAGTGTGACTAATTACCGTCTATTGAGACTTGAGATATGTATTGCACATTGGATTGATATGATGAGTTTTTGAACACTACTTATATTCTAATGATGATACTGATAATTGTGATATGATGATGTGGACAGCTGCTTTGCATTTTCAGTATGATTGCAATCATTTATGATTGACTTTCTGTTACTACTGAGATTCTTTCGAATCTCACCTTTTCCTTAAAATTAATTTATCCAGTTAGAGATAGCAGTTCCTAAAGCAAGAATCTAGATTCGGGATCTTAGAAAATCGAGTCCCGACGAGCGGACACCTTTTTTTTGGCTATGTTTAGTTAGTTTCTCTTTAGGAACTTTTGCATAATTGTAATATATGTCTATAAGCTATGTTATCCTGTGAGAAACACTATATGTACTCTAAATTTATATAAATATATCAATACTATTTTATGCTATTTTCTACTCATTTATGAAATGCGCTTCCATACTCAAATAAATGTCGAGATGGAAGAGGGCTTTGACACCTTCCGCATTCCTAAAAATTTTGGGATGCGGAATGTCCCTTGTGGGGACCTTCAGCGTTCCCAAAAATGAATTGGTTATGAGGAAGGTCCTCGTGTGGGGACCTTTTGCGTCCCTAGTCTTCTTAGGGACAATGAAGGGTGTTTCATACCCTTCGGCCACTCCCTTTCCTAGACATAATCCTCCTTGGTCTTGCTAAGAGACCACACTATCCCCTTGCCCAAGAGCCCAACCCACCCCAACCACAAGCCTCGTTGTCGTAAGACCCAACTTGCTCAACGATGAACAACGCATCCCACACAAGATCCAGCAAGCTCAACGCTGCATTACATGACCCATATGAGATCCAGCCCACTCGACGCCACACCGCTTCTTGCAATAGGAGACTTGCCCTAGTGATGACCCAACCTAGACTCACCACCCCACTCGATGGTCCCCCTACTTAGCTCGATGCCACCGGTCACCCCAAACCCACATCAAAACTCATCTACCACTTGTTCGTTGTGTCATGCTGTCACTTTGATGCCCAAGCTTAGCCACGTCCTCCTCACCAAACAAGACTTCAACTTCTTCGTCTTCCTCAGTCATGCCTTCAATCTAGGTATGTAGCTCTCTTAAAATTGTTCATGTTGCTATGTTTAGAGTAGAGATGAAAGAATTTATTTATTTGAAGTAATTAAGGTTTGAATAAGTATTTAGTCTTTGAATCAATTATATTAGCATGTAATTGAGAAATGTTATTGTGAAAATTTAAAGTTTAGAGAAAAAATGTTTTAGCATTAAGATTTAAAGTTGATCTAATTAAAGAGGTTTGTGATATTGTCTTAAATGGATAAAATTGCTTACTGAAGTTGTTGATATTTATTATCTTGAATTGTTTCAATTATCTTAGTTTGAATTGAGCTGAAATGAGTTGTTCTTGAAATTTTTGGATGTCTTATTGATAAGGCGAAATGTTGTTGAATTTTTTTTAAAAAAAATGAGTAAAAGGTTATTCTCTTTCATGACTCACATTAACATGTCCTTATGGATATTGTTTGTAATTAAGTGGAGTTTTGATCATAATGTCTTAGGAGGAACTATAATAGGCCATAGTTGTATGAATGCTCTATGAACTAGTGAGAAATATGAGAAAGGAGTGGAAGAGTTTATTTAGTTTGCTAAAAGGAATGCGTTTGACAAAAAGGGAATGCATTTTTGTCCTTGTGTCAACTGCTTAAATGAGTGTCATCAAAATGTCGATAATATGAGAGATCACCTACGATGTGACGGAATAAATCTTTAGTATACAAGGTGGATATGGCATGATAAGAAAGTAACTACTTCCACTTCTCAAAAGAAAGAGAGTGAGTATGTAGTTGATGATGATAGAATGCACATAATGATTCATGATGTTGAGTTTCAATCCTTTGTTTCACAATCATGAGTACATGAAAGTGTTTGGAGTAATGCAGAGACACCTTTTTACCTCAAGTGTACTAAGCATACTCAAAAATGATATTGACGTCTACTTGGCGCCTCTAATTGAGGATCTGAAGAAGTTATGGGAAGTAGGTGTAGATGTGTTTGATGTATATACGTAGGAATCTTTTAAGCTTCGTGCAATGATTTTCACCATGATAAACAACTTTCCTACATATGGAAACTTGTTACTGTATAGTGTCAAGGGGCACAAAGTATGTCTAATATGTGAAGTAGGAACATACTCCTATCAACTTAAACTCGGAAGAAAAATAGTGTACCTTAATCATAGGAGGTTTCTTCATTGGTTCCACCCATAGTGTAGGTTGAGAAAGAGATTTAACAGCTTACCAGAGAATGAAATGGCTCCACATACATTAACCAGAGATGAATTTTACAGTCGGGTCAATGAATGTAGAGAAAAATGTTTATGATAGCCTTATCGATACACTTTTGCACATGCTAGGGAAGACAAAGGATGGAATTAGTGCTAGACTAGACTTGATTGAAATAAGAATAAGAAAATAGTTACATCCACAACTAAGATATGATGGTAAGAGAGTGTACTTGGAGCCAACAACGTACACACTAATCAAAATCCAAGAAAAAGAGTTAGTGTGGGTGTTTGCATGATATTAAAGTTCTAGAAGGGTATTCTTTTAATGTAAGTAGGCTCGTCTCAATGGACAATTTGAAGTTAGTCAGAATTAAGTCCTATGATTATGATGTGTTGATGCAACAATTATTACTGGTGGCTATTAGAAGCATTATGAAAGATGATGTACGAACTACTATTACAAGATTATGTGTTTTCTCTAATGCTATATGTAGCAAAGTCATTAATACTGAAAAGCTGGATGAATTAGAAAAAGAGGGTTTCACTATTTTGTCCTAACTAGATATGCGCTTTCCTGTTGAGTTTTTTGATATAATAGTGCATTTGGTGAGGGAGGTGAGGCTCTGCGGTCTAGTTTACTTAAGGTGAATGTACCATTTTGAGCAATACATGAAGATCTTAAAAGGGTATTTGAAAAATCCTTACTGGCTTGAAGCCTTAATTGTTGAAAGGTATGTAATTGAATAGGCTATGAACTTTTGCAAAGACTATTTTTTAGAGAAGAAGGCACAACCTTGGCATGAAGAGGGAAGAAGTAAGGGAACACAAGGTCTCAAAGTGAAGAATATGATTCGTCAAGAAGTCTTGCAAGCATACTTATATATCTTAAATAATATAGAAGAAGTTCAACGGTACCTAGATGAATATAAAAATAGTTTGATACATGTATCCTAGTAAGAATGACATTTAGATAGCTCATGAGCAAAACAAGACATTCATACAATGGTTCAAGAAAAAGGTTTCATAAGAGACTGGTGTGTTAGAAACAATCGCATTATTAGCTTGGTAGCCTTCTTTCTAGGTCATCAATTGGTAAAATTACAATATAAATGGATACTCATTCTACACAAAAGCCTAAGATGATAAAAGCATAATAAAAAATAGTGGGGTGATGGTAGTAGTTGAAGTAGTACATTTTTCAAGTTTGGAAGACAAAAACCCAGTATTGACATCTTTGGCCTATTATGGAGTCATTTAAGAAATATGGGAGATGATCTACAATAAGTTCAAAGTTGCTTTGCTAAAATGCAAGTGGGTTAACAATAATGATGTTGTCATCAATTAACAGTTTGGATTTGTCTTAGTTGATCTTGAAAGGGTTGGTTACGTAGAAGAGCCCTTTATTCTTGCAAGCTAGGCGAAACAAGTTTTTATGTCACAAATCCTGTAAACAAGAAAATGCCTATAGTACTTCAAGAAAAAAATAGAAGGATGGTTATCTAACTTATAACGTGGACGACACACTACCATTCACTTCAATTCAACCTAGACCAAGTGAGACAAAATTGGTGGGTGACAAAAATATATGATGTTGTAGGATGAACTTGAAGAACAGTTTACATAAGGTTTGGTTTTACTCAAATTGGTCGGATAGACATATTGGCTATTGCAATTAGTAAGCTTGATTACCTCAGTCATATTCAATGTGAGATAAAGGGGATTGGGGCCATAAAATTTTTTAGATAAGTTACAAATGTGTCACGAGGTGAATTCAGTAGGGAGGTTTTTGCTAAAATCCAAGAGAAAATCACCCAATCTTTCTTAGAGGAGGTCACTAAATCTGTCCATGTTGAAGTTTGTCAAAAATTTCAAGCTGAACTTAAACAAGAGATGATGTAGGAGCTATATGGTGACTTTCAAACTTTTATCCAATATGAGAAGGAAAATGAAGAACGTAAAACCAAGGAATCCCCAGCTTTCTCCAACAATAAATGAAGTTATAACCGCCCAGAGGCACCAATTGGAGACCCTTCTCCCACTCCATAAGGTGGAGATCCTTGCACTCTTTATTTGGATGTCCCAGAGTTGCAAATCGTTGTAGATGCTCTCGTACATACACAAACCACCACCCACCATCACATGCAAATTTTGGATGAATTTTGTAGGGTTACTATGACTTGTGTTCGAGAGGGGCAAAAAGCTACAACAATCTCGGTCCATGATTTAGAGGTTGTCACACCTAGTGAAACAATAGGATATTTTATCATTTGGCCTAAAAATTTTATCAATATATATATATATATAAAATCCGTTCCTCCAAGCCAAATCTAGATGACTTAAATGCTTGTTTGGAATAACTTATTTAGGGATAATAAGAGTTTATTTGCGGAGTACAAAATAAGTATATGAGATAGGTCTTTCTCGTACTTTGTACATAAGATCTTATTTAGCTCGTGACTTGTATCACTATTCATCAGCTGAATAAACATTTATCTGATTATTTTATTCTTTATTGGGCTGCGTTCCCTAAGCCATTCATCTTGCAATAAATATAATATACTAATATAGACAAAATAGTCCTCTCCCTCTCTCTTCTTCGGTCAGACTGAAGATGTGTAAATCTCATAAAGTCCTCCATCAAGGGCTACTATTCAACACCATGTTCAATCACAAAGGCTCAATAATTGTCTCACCTGCGGCTCTAATTTGTGTCTCTCTTTTTCTCAAGGATAATACTAAAAGTTCATTAAAGAAAAAAAAACCATCATAAAGGCACTTTCATGTTTGGAATTGGTTCATGAAATATTAACAATAAATGCCGTGCTATAAAAAATATTTGAACTTCGGAGTAATATTAAAAAAAAAAATGCATACAACGTACTCCCTTAGTTTCAAATTATAAGAGATGTTTAATTGAATTTTACAATTTGAAGTGAATGTTAATAATAATAAATGAGTCAAAATTTGTTACTCTTTTTTATTGAAAGATACTTATTTATAAAGAGATAGGGACTAAGAAAGAGAATATGAAAATTATTATAATAAAAATGATTACAGATGAGAGAAAATAATAAATATGTTAGAGGTAAAAGTAATAAAAAATTGTATGAGAGAGATTGTGCAGTGAAAAAAGAAAGTGAGTAAAATATTCATTTTTATGGTCAACTATAAATAGTTTGGGGTTGTGTGAATTTAATATATTGACATTAATTAAAGCAAACCTGAAAAAAAAAAAGAAGGAAGGTGACTATAATTATAATTGTAATAATTGTAGATACCAACACCATAATAAAATAATTATGACATATCACTAGGGTGTGTTTGGATGAAGAGAAAAGTGGGGAGAAAATGAATATTAGGTTTAAAAATTTTCATAAATAGTAAAAAACATTTACTATTTATGGAAGTTTTCTTCTCTAATTTTCTTTCCTCTAAATATAGGGTTAATACTCTTCTAGACAGAGAGAGAATCTTTTTTTTTTTTGTTCTATTTATAATTTTGTAGGAAAAGAATAATATTACAATTATGTAGGAGAAGAATAATCAAAACTGTGCTATAAAAAATAATTGGGTTCGGACTTCGGAGTACTATTACACATAAATGCATAGAATATACAATATTATTAAGACCCACAATTAAGTGACTATAATTGTAATATGACGTTTATAAAATATTTTGTTGTATGCTCCTTTGTTGGTCGAACTGATAATAGTAGTAACTAAGTAACAAACGTAACACAAGTCAATTGAAATTAGCAGTGGTAGTTAAGATGATAATCAGAATAATAATAGCCAATAGCAAAACTAATAATATAATAAATGATGATAATATCGACATTTATAGAGATAAGGAATAATGACACATGACTATAAAAAAAAAAAAGAAGACACATGACTGAGTAAATAACAGCGATATTAACAACAGAAATAATTGGAAGTAGAAGTAATGATGATAATAATAAAAATAACAACAGCATGATTATAATAAAAAATTAATGGAACCTCACAATTTAATTGTTCACTTATCCACGGATCCCGATACCTTCTCCCCTCAGTTGCATCTGTGATTAAAAACGCAAGACAGGGGTATGTTTGGGTCTCCTCCTTGTGGGATTGGAAATCAAATCCGACTTGGGGTATGCTTGGTCTGTCCTTCGCCAAATTGAATGTTTTAATCAAATAGTACATTTTGTCTGTAAGCCAAATTTAGTGCTTTTGTCTGTTTGCATCGTGTGAGGTCCAGAGTATTAAAAATCGGACCGGTCACTAAAGCGGTTAATGTATTGGGTTAAGGGTCAGTGGGTTAGACCGGATAACTAAATCGGGGCTAAGTCAGTGAGAAAGTTAAGATTTTAAGTTTATTAGTATAAAATTATAAGGGAAATTAATTATTATTTTTTTTAAAAAAGGGGTGAGCCGGTTTAGTATGAACAGTCCGGTTCACCACCGGTTTGACCGGTTCGATTCACCCCCTACAATACACATTGAACCGGACCGGTTACCAGACCGGTTCACTAGTTTTCAGTCTGAATCGGCCGGTCCGGTCCGGTCCGATTTTCAATACCATGGTGGGGTGGGGAGTAAATTTTTTTTAAATTTTTTTAATATAGGTTACTCCCTTCAATCTTAATTATAAGATTTAATTAATTTTTTAAAAAATTTTAAGAAAGTTAATTACATTATTTTAAAGTATTAAATTTTATCGTTTAAGTCAAACTATTTTGTTTGACTTATAAAATAATATATAATATGATAAAACATAACATATGATATAATCATGTAATTTATTTTGTTTCTTTGACTTCTCTAAAAAAAGTTAACTGAGTTTTATGATTAAGGTCGGAGGTAATATCAATATCACAATATATTTTCATATAATATATACTTCCTTCAATCTTAATTATAAGACTCAATTGACTTTTTTTAAAGAATTCTAAAAAATGATTTAATTTTGTTATTAACTATATGTTTTTTAGCTTTTTTTTTTTTTTTACTTTTCTGAAAAGTCTTTTTTTTCATTTTTCTGTTATAATTTTCTTGTCCTTTTAAGTTATTTCCTATCAAAAGTTACTTTTAAACATTTCAACTATACAATGTTTACTTTTACATAAGTAACTTATAAATAACTTCTATTATCGTTATTCTAAATAATCTTAAGATCCATCCTGCTCATTTACCTTATATTTTTGAGTTGGAATGCAAAAAATATCACTATAAAAAAAATACCCTTTTAACGTCTATTTTCTAGCCCTTTTAACGTCCCTTTTTTTAGGGGGACGCATATCTAAGGGATGCAAAAAAGAAGAAAAACCACGTCCCCAGTTGTAGAGACACGAAACAACACTTACGACGTCCCCAATTTTGGTGATGCCGTAAGTTCAACATACAGCGTCCCCAAAAAACAAGGGACGACGTAGTCACAACTTATGGCGTCCCCAATTTTTTGGGGACACTGTAAGATGGAACTTATGGCGTCCCTAGTGTGTTGGAACATACGGCGCCCCAACAGACATTGGGGATGCCATATGTGCAACATACGATGTCCCTAAAACTGGTTTTGGGGACGCTGTATGTTGTAACAGCATTAATAGTTTCAGGACGCGGTAGGATGCCAGTATCCACACCTAACCACTCATAACTAGGGGCGCTTGTTTCCCCGCAGGAAATTCAGTTCTTAAAATTTTAAATTTTATAAAATAAAGACGCAACCTACATTCTGCATCCCTAACCTAATTGCGGATGTTAAAAGTCTTTTTTTTAAAAAAAAACCATGTTTGCTCATATTATTCTATTGCCCAACGATTTAATATATACAGGAAAATATAATCATTATATCAGCCAGTCAGTAAATATAAACATGTTCCACGTAATTAGTATACCGACATAATTACAATGTTATACAAAATAAGGAATCTAAAACTTGCCATGCATATCAAGGAATTGAAAACTTGCCAACATTAAATTTCAAAAATAAACTTT
>JBAGKO010101612.1:0-22552 GCA_037177275.1 Acacia concinna | reverse complement strand
TAACATATCAACCAAACACATTTTACTTTTAAATAAGTAACTTATAAGTCACTTATTCTACCTTCAATCCAAACATATATAATCTGACTTATATCTAATCTGACTTATCCATAAGTCTAATTATAAATAAGTCCGTTATCTCACCGTTATTCCAAACACACCCTAAAGATGCTTACTAAACGCTCAATAATAATAAGATCCTCACATGTTAAATTTAAACTCATGACCTTCTAAAATTATGGTTATAAGCTAACTCCCTTAATAATTATATCAAGCTTTGATGCTTCTCAATTAAATTGCCAGCTCAAAAGTACAATGAATTGCAACTGGGTGGGGCATGGATGTTCATCTAATGAGGGGCATTGGTGTCTTTACACCTCCACTTTTAATTTGTCAAAAAATTACTCATTGTCCTCTTCTTCAGCAATTTCTCTCGATTCTCTGGAGGATTCTTCAATGCAGCTTTAAATTGTCTCGCCCACCATCATCAAAATTAATAATCAAGGCTGCAGGTCTGCCATCATAAATAGAATCATGCATGCAGCTAGACAAGTGGCGCACACAATCGTCTCACCATTCTTTGCTGGACATACACCTCATCTGCCACATGTCACATAGAGAGCATATCATATAACAACTCATCCTACTGCGTGTCACGCAGAGATTACACAACACTCTATAGCTTGACGCCTCATTAGTCACAAGAGAAATTCTTACATGCTCTTAGTACAACGCCTCACTTGTGTCCTGACCACTAAAATTATGACACCTCATGAATTTTTCATTGAAGGAGAGAGAGAAAATGTTTTAATTGTTTGTTTTTTAAAAAAAAAAATCCAATGCAGATGAGAGAAAATAAATATGTATGTATTTCAAAATAAATATTAAAATAATATGGAGGGGACAATAGACTGACACATATGATAAAAACTCGTGAGGTGTCATGATTTTAGTAATCAGTACATAAATGAGGTGGTGCACTAAGTGTATACAAGAATTACTCTAGTTGCAATGCCACTGGCCATCCTCGCTCGTGGTGACACCTTGGCAGTAGAATTGCCACATTTCTTGTGGTGCTCACGTCTCACGTCTATGCTTTTCAATAATTCTATTTTATATAGTCTACAAAAGTAAGGTATACAGAGTTATTTTCCGCACAGGTGAAGTAGGCTCCACTGCATAAGAGTTGATCGTTATGGTAACTTTCCCCAGTTTTTGACAAATCATCATGTTCATTGATTACGTACCACCAGTGATTGCTGAGTTGACCACTAACCTCGATTACGTGGGTGGACTAATCATATTTAGATATTTTAACTTTAACTTTTACTATTACATTAGGGTGAAAAACTCGCACAGACAAGCACATATATTCTTTTCCAATTTTTTTTATCTATTTTTCGGGAATCCATACTCAGTTTCCAAACACCATCTTATAGATCTCAAGTGTCTCTATCAGGAAAATTTGTACGATTTTTTCTTTTCTTTTTTTTAATTTCATGTGACTAGGATCGAATTGGGATTTGGTGTTATATAGGCTACTAAGTATACCACATAGCCTACGCCGTTGGTTGTACAATTTTTTCTATCCTTGCATTCTACCAATAAAATTCACAATCCCGTAAAACAATAAAAATCTATTGAAAAATATTTTCAATTTAGTCCCTAAATTTTTTACTTTCATTTTAGTCCCCATATTGATTTGAGACCACTACTTAACATATTAGATATACCAAGATATCATATTTAACTAGCATACAGGTAAATCTTTCAGGATGTGAGATGCAGCCTACATCTAAGGCTGAAATTTTGCGGCATCTCCATGGATTAACCCTTCCTATGGATGAGCGGTTGAGAATACTTAAGGAGGGCAAATCCAATAAAGACTGAGTGCGGGAATTAATGGCCATATCTAGGAGCTTAATGTTGATTCAGAGGAAGAGAACAATGGGCATTTTAAGGGGCTAGTTACACATTTACCAGACTGAGTCCAACGAATCAGAAGAGCGAAGGTCTGCTCCAGACAAGTTTATGCAAAATGGCTCATATATTTAGGATTGGAGGGAATAGAATTGAAACATTTACTATTGCAAATATTGCATGAGTGTGTCAGAAGAAGGAGTCTCATATAGCTTAAGATTGAGAAAGCCTAATATACAATTAAATATAAGCTTGAGTTAGTAAAAAAGCTTATATGAGAAGTCATCAAACAGACCATTGCGGATTACTGTTGAGTCTAGTTTGAAAATTCATAACTAATTGCACCCAATCTAAATAAAGTGATTTCAAAGCTCAAATTTCCCTTATTGAGTCTAGTTTTAAGGAAAAATAATTTCTTAGATCAATTGAAATCATAACATTCCCAGAAAATTCATTTTTGAACATTGCTCCAGAAATCAGTAAATTCCACTATGCAAACTTCAAAAATTAATCTCTTAGCATATAAATCTAATTAATTTAGTTGACCTATAAATTTAAAGCTTAGGATGTTTACTTTCATCCTGTAAAATATCATGAACTTTGGACATCATTTGGTAATCCAAAATCTTATGACAACCTAACTGTCTTCACAATACTTTTGTGGAAATTCCCCCAAAATTCTATATTTATTGATATAATTATTTACTAAGTTTCTATATGAGAATTTTGGGATCTTACAATTAATATAATATCCCAAAATTTTTGTAGGCCGAAAAAGGGCATTTATGCTAAAATAGTGTCTTTAGAGTAGACCGAGTGTCGTACTCTGATATTTTTAGAAGTCTAGATGAGGTATTCCGAATAAGCAAAGAATCTATAGATGACTGAAATATCTCATAAAAATTGAAGTGAAATTTAGGGAAAGACGTCTGTGCAAAGAGGAAAAATTCTGTAAATTTTCAAGACAAAATGTGGATAGGTCATAAAACCCCAAAAATTCCCATAAAATCCCAGAAAATAGTAGCGAGTGTCCAGAAAATTAGGGCATTATCATAATGTTGTTTTGAGGTTCGAGAAATTTATTATAAATTTATTAATATTTTCATAAATTTTGGCTGCACAGGGTTTTTGGCTAAAAATGATATTATCAAAAATATTAGGATCTCAGTGTTCTGGACTAAGATATGAGAAAATTATTATATTATTTTAGGAAATTTTTTTATGTAAAAATCAGAAAAGAAAACTGGTTATGTAAGCAAAAAACCTTAAAAATCGGTAAATTATCGATAAAAAGGGTTTTATGAAATTCTGAAAACTGGTTATGTAAGGGGGGTTCTAGACATCCAAAAATTCTGAAATTTTAATGATAGCTTCATGGTATTTTTAGAGATTTTTTTTTTGAATATTTCAGAATTTTTGGATGACGACCAAAGTTTCTAGAATTTTCCGATTTTCGAGTCATTTCGTAGGAAATTATCAAATGAAATTGGGCCAAGAGGGTTCCCTGAGCCCACTTGGATGTGGCCCACTCTTGGCTTGGAGAAGGAGGCAGTTTGTTTGCATGTGAAATTTAAGAATTATGGAGAAGAGGACACTTGTCAATAAGAGGGAAAAACTTTTTTGAAAAATTACACCTAAAGACCCAATAAATATTTACATTTTGACCCCCCTTACCTATAAATATACCTCTTTTATCCCCTTTCCTTCACACCAAAAATGGTGCTCCCATCTCCCTTTTGAAGGAATTTCACCCTTCTCAAAGTAAGCCTCTTCCCGAGTAGTTTTGAGCAGTCCCAACTTGGTCTTTGATTCAAGTAAATTATAGTTCCCTCCCTCTTTTAAATTTCTTTATTTTTTAGCAATTATTAGAGTAGTTAGGGGAGGTTCTGTCCAATTGGGCAGACCTAGATAGTGAACCTAAGGGGAGGTTCTATCCAACTATGTAGGCTAAAACTAGTCTAAGGGTAAGTGCTGCCCAATTATTCCAGATCAGGATAGTGTTTCCTAGAGGGAGATGTTGTCCGACTATCCCGGACTAAGAATGCATTTCCTAGAGGGAGATGTTGTCCAATGGTTCCGGACTAAAATAGCATTTTTTAGGGGGTGTTGTTCTACAATCCCAGACAGAAGTAAGATTTTTAAGGGGGAAGTGTTGCCCAACTATCGGGAGGTCTAATTGGCATATTTAAAGGGAGATGTTGCCCAACTGTCCCGGCCAGGGCAGCAAGGACCTGGGGCTACATGAGGTGGACAACATAGGGGTACCGCTAGGGAATGAATACGGTACAAGTAGGGGGTGAATAAGGTCCAAGTAATAGGAAACCAAGACCTTATGGGGTACAGGAAAGAAAGGGTTGTAGTATACCAATAGGGGCATACAGTAATTCCATTTATTGTGGTCTATATAGGCATTACAATAAAGCAAACCAGTGACCCAGACGTGCCAAAAATAGAAGAACAACGCACCTACACTATACAAGGATTACTTTAAATTGAATTACTTTGCTTGTCTGATGTGTGTTAATTGCTTGTTTAGTGTGTTCTGGTTGAGCAAGCATGATATATATGAGATATATGACTCTCTATTTATATGCATTGGCTATGTGATAGAGATATAGTCACGTGCATGCTTTCTATACACAATAATTGCTGAGAGATAAGGCATTAGAGGAGTAGTACAAATATTGCATATAGTATGACATGCATTGCATTGTATTGTTATTGGTTATGATTCTGCTACTAAGGTTTCCCAAGAAACCTTACCCTCTTCACAATGCAGGTGAAAGCTCTGCAGGAGGCAAAGGAAAGGAAATAGTTTAGATAGTTATGCTTTCTAATTTCTGGCATATATAGGTACAATACAATTTATACATGTATTCTGAATTCTGGTCTGTATGCTTCTATGTATTAACAAAAAGTTGTTTATCATTTTGCGAAAATTTTTCCCTCTTCATTTTCTGTTATACGGACGTATTAAGTGGTTCCAATTGCCACTTTAAAGGACATAGAAGGGTCGAAAAGTGGGATATGATAATTAGTCAAAATTCCAATAATTCTTTGGGAGACGATTTTGCCGTCTTTCTTCACCCAAAAATTTATTATTTTATTCATCTTATTTTATCATATACTCAAGAAATTTTTAGTAAATAAATTTGGATGTTACACAACCCATCAAGTTTCTTTTTTGGATATAACATGGATGTGTTCCTATAACTAGAATGTTGTGATCAAATTATTTTGTAACAATTTATCACATGGATTACCATGAATACAATTTATTTTTAGGAGAATGTCATTTAAATACCTTTTGAATTTCAAAATCCCAAATCAGTCTTCTTACCTATAAGAGTAATGAGATTATCCATAAAAGTAATGAGATTCACAACTCAATTTTATGAAAAATAATTAATTTAAAATTTTAAAATTCAAAAAAATATTTAAATAAAATTCTCCCTTTATTTTTCATGACAAATGCTATGCAGAATACCACGATATCTTTTACCATCATGTTTATGCTTTCCAACGTTGAATGGGATATATTTGTACTTGACCATGTGTGCAATTTGGCGCCTCAGAGAGTAATCCAGTAACAGAGTAATATAGGACAAAAGTCAAGAACATCAAAAATGGAAAACAAGATCATGACAAATGCTATGCAAAATACCTTGGTGATGGAATACCTGTAATAAAAAAAAAAGTAAAGATGAAAAAATACACAGTGTTTTTAAAATTGTGCCTAACATCACTTTTGTTGTTGTTTTTTTTTTTTTGCAACAATGACTATGTAGTTATAAAAGTGGGATAAAAATACTTATTGACTTTTAAGTTTGACTTTTTAATTTTTAAAGCTTATGTAAACGATAATTCAGTGAAAGTTTCAGCACATGGTGTCATTAACGGTTAAACTTGACATTGACTAATAGACAGTACATTTGCTGGGATAAAAATAGCACTCGAAAAACTTTTTGATACCCAATATTTCCAAATGATTACATCCAAGATAAAAATGGTCTTTAAAAACTTTCAGATACCCAACACTATTAAGTGGTTACTTCTTAAACAAAAATGATCCTTTAAAAACTTCTGAATACCCAATACTACTGGGCGATTACTTCTGAGACAAAAATATTATTTATCCTGTAAATTAATACCAATGAACAAAAAATCGGACTAGATCGGACCGGCCAATCCATGGTCCGGTCCGGTTGTTTAAAAGACCGGTCAACGGTTCAACCTGGTCAACGACCGGTCGAACCAGTTAAACAAGCCGGTCTAGTTTTTATTAAAAAAAATAGAATACTTCTCATTTATTTATGAAATTGAGCGAGAATTCACAGGACCGTCATAGCTAACTCCACATAGTGTGTTACACTATTTAAAACCTAATAATTCATACAAAATAGTGATTTATCAGCCTATCACTTGGGCTTCTAGTAATAACATCTAAATTATAATATTTTAATATGACCAGTTGGACCCTTTAAACCTTAAATTCATACCGTAACCAATTTTTTAACCAGTCCAGTTTTTTATTCTTAAGATTAGTACCACCTTTAATAATGAAATTGTACATGACCGAGAAAGACAAACAAATTCGGTACCTGTCAACGTTATGCATTTAATCCTATCCCACCTATTGTCCTTCTTTAATGCCTTTTATTAGTAGCTACGCAACTGGTGTGAAACAAATGGAGTAATACATTAGATTGACCATTAAATCACCGATTTGATAGTCAACTCTTTCATTCTTTCTTCTTTTGTTTTCTTTTAATTTTTGATATAGACAACTTTATTTCTGACCTTAAAATTTAAGCTCTTATTTTTTACCCAAATTAATAAATAGATACATTTATATTAATTATCCTTTACTTATTATTATTTTTTTATTTAATTATTTATTATTAATTATATCTTATATTTTCTATTCACTATCATGTAATTGTCATTGATTTTGTCCCTACTATTTTTTAGGGAGAATTTTAGAAAACGAACAATAAAATATGAAAAGGACGGATTAGAGCTACGAAATGAAAAAATTCTAAATCAGGCCTTTTTTACTTTTTTTTCTTGAAATTACGAAAATGCCACTGAATTTTAACAACGCTAGGCTCTTAATTCACAATAAGACTATCTCAATTAACAATATCAGCACAACAACTTACAGCTAAATACGTAGTACATAAATGCTTTTGCTGTTGTTAATTGAAATAGCCTTGTTATGAATTAAGAGCCTCGTATTATTAAAATTTAGTGGCATTTTTATAATTTCAGAAAAAAGTACAAAAATGCATGATTTGATATTCCCCTTTTCGCAACTCTAATCCATCATTTTCATATTTTGTTGGTAGTTTTCTAAAATTTTTCCTATTTTTATAAATAGGAGCATATTTAGTAATGATATGACATTTTAATTAATATCATCTACTATTATAGTTGAAGTGTTGAACTATTATCTCATCAGTCTTAAATAAATTAATACTCAATAAAACAAATATTTCAAATAAGAATAAATACCATAATAAATTTAAAATAATATAATAACAGTGGCAAATAATAATAATAATAATAATAATAATAATAATATGCTTGTATTAACTCTCTAAATTGTTTTAAAATATTCCTTTATAACCAAGCTGAATTCACACTCAGAATGCACTGTAAAGCTATCATATCTTTCTATGACAAGCCAACAACATCTAAAGAAACTTTCCAGAAATATATGGGTGTCATTTTGTGATTTCTTGACATTACTTGGAGCACAGATCCATATAGAATATGTAAAAGGAAATAGTAATCTTGAAGCTGATGTTTTATCTAGACTTGACCCTGCTATTTCTAATTGTTTTATGCTCTATGTTGCGGATGGATAAGGAAAAGAAGATCGATATTATTATTATTATTATTACAAATCCAATGAAATAATAATAATAATAATAATAATAATAATAATAATAATAATAATAATAATAATAATAATAATAATAATAATAATAATACACACAGCAAAAAATTAATTGTAACATAAGTTTATGAGTAGAATAGCTTCTTGAGAGTAGCTTATGAGCATAATAGCTTATAGAGAATATTTTATGAGCAGAATAGTTTATGTAAAAAAAAAGTGATTTTGATAAAATGAAAGTGTTTAAATAAATGTTTATCAGACTAGCTTTTTATGATTAAATAATAAAAAATAACATTAAATTTTGTGATAATTGCATAATAAAAAAAGAAGAAGTAAAGAGAAAAAAGGAGAGGGGAGTGAGAAAAATCTAACAAAAATAGTTTTTGAAAACATAAGTTTAGATCCCAAATTTAGTTTCGGCTTTGACAATAATTTATGATAATTATTGATTATTTATCTTTTTTTTAAAAAAAAAAAACTTAAGTTTGAACAAAACTAAATTTGAAAAGCCTCCCAAACACCCACCACAATGGACCGAAGCAGAATGTCTCACGAAGCTCCACGTAGGCCTGAAGGGGAATGTCTCACGGTGCTCCACGTTGGCCTGAAGGAATGTCTCACGATGCTCCACGTTGACGCATGAGGATTGATGTGACTTCTACTTTCATTTTCATCCCACACATCTCTTGCTGGTCCTCTTTTTATTTTTTTATTTTTTACTTTTTTGCCCCTTCAATTCGCCAAAAGGCACCATGCAGTATAGTATAACGTTTTCGAGGTAGTGCGAAAATGACATGCCGTCAAACAGTCAGAAAACATGAGATTAAGAAGCTGTTTGGAATAATTGGTAGGGATAAATGATTTATTTGTAATTAAATTTATAAATAAGTTATATTAGATATAAATTAAATTATGTATGTTTAGATTGACGTTAGTATAAGTGACTTATGTAAGAGTACAATGTGTTTGGTTAATATGTTAAAAAGTAACTTATTGTGGTAAATGACTGAATGAGACATGAATATTAGTAAATACATTATACATATATATTGAAAAATTTAAAAATTATACTAAAAATTTAATTTTAACTAAAGTTAAGAATAAAATTTTAAAATATATAATTAATAACAAGATTAAATGATTAAAAATTGCATATAAATTAGAAAGCAAAGAAATATAAAATTTCGTATGAAATAACATTACATTATTAATGGGATCATATAGACTGTATAATTCTGTCTTTAATTTTATCACTAACAAAATTCATTTGGGTTTTATAATTATTATCTCCGGTCCTAATTAAAAGATTTAGTTACTTTTTTTCGCTTCCTTAATCTTTCCAAAAAGAACTAACTAGGTTTTATAATTAGGACTTGAGAGAGTCTTATTGCATATAAACATATTTTGATATTCATACCACCTTCGGTTCTATTTATAAGACCTAGTTGACTTTTTTCGCTTCCTTAATCTCTCAAAAAAAAACAAACAAGGTCTTATAATTATGACGGAAGGGAGTCTTATTACATGTAAATATATTATAATATTTATAATACCTCATGTCTTAATTATAAGGTCTAGTTGACTTTTTTCGCTTTCTTAATCTCTCTAAAAAAAACTAACTGGGCTATATAATTAAGATTGGTGGGAGTCTTATTAAATGTAAATATATTATGATAAATTATAATACTTTAAAATAATGTAATTAGATTTATTAGGATTCTTCAAAAAAATCAACTGGCCTTTATAATTGGGAAAATAACAGTTAGATCCCAGATATGGGACTTAATATCAGAATGGTCCCTACAAGTTGTTAATCCCCACTGCTCTAGTTGTTATTTGTCACTGCTCAATTGTTGCTAAAGACTATTCTAATATTAAGTCCCATCTCTGGGACCTAACTGCCATTTTCCATTTATAATTAGGACCATGAGGAGTATATTATTTTATAAATCAAACAAAATAGTTCATAAAAAATGATAAATTTTAATGCTTTAAAATAATATAATTAGCTTTTCTAGTATTCTCTAAAAAATCAACTAGTTCTTATAATTAATAGTGAATAGGATAACTTCTATCAGAAAGATATCAGACGTCCCATTAAAAAGCATCAAATTTTTGCTTAATATATATCGGACGTTTTACAATTAATGGACGTTTTATCAAATTGGTTTAACAAACATAAAGCTTTTGTTTTTTACATAGAAATCGGACGTTACCCACTTATCGGACGTTTATTGGCAATAAACATCATCCCAAACACGCAGTAAGTAAATGATACAAAAATATATATAAAGTTTCAAAAAATGATGTAAAAATGCCATGGTTTTAAAAATTTCATATGTATTTTGTGCCTTTTTGAAAGCTTTATGTGTGTTTTTGTACTAAGAAAAGTTTGTGGTATTTGATGCCCTAATAAAAGACTTCATCTGGTTATTTTTATAAGCAATTTTCTTTAGTTTATGTTTGGTCGTTAATATAAATAATTTTCTTTTATTATCTTAAAATGTAAACTACTTTTTTTCTTTGTGAGAAAGATAAATAAATATCCCATAAATATAAAAAAAAACTTTGAAAGATGACTCAACTAGGTCTTATAATTAGCTTTAAAATAATATAATTCGCTTTTTTAGTATTCTCTAAAAAATCAACTAGGTCTTATAATTAATACTGAATAGGATAACTTGTATCAGAAAGATATTGGACGTCCCATTAAAAAGCATCAAATTTTTGCTTAATAGATATCGGACGTTTTACAATTAATCGACGTTTTATCAATTGGTTTAACAAACATGCATCTTTTTTTTCCATAGAAATTAGACGTTGACCCACTTATCGGACATTTATTGGCAATAAACATCATCCCAAACACGTAGTAAGTAAATGATACAAAAATATATATAAAGTTTCCAAAAATGAGGTAAAAATGCCATGGTTTTAAAAATTTCATATGTATTTTATGTCTTTTTGAAAGCTTTACGTGTGTTTTTGTTCTAAGAAAAGTTTGTGGTGTTTTATGCCCTAATAAAATACTTCATCTGGTTATTTCTATAAGCAATTTTTTTTTTATTTTGTGTTTGGTACTTAATATAAATAATTTTCTTTTATTATCTTAAAATGTAAACTACTTTTTTTCTTTGCAAGAAAGACAAATAAATATCCCTAAATAAAAAAAAAATTGAAATATGACTCCAATTTGGTAAATAATAAATTAGGGGCAGAAAATTGGTCAATTATAATCATTCTATGTTGAGTTTTAATCATTTTGTTTTAGTAATTATTTGCTCAGTTTTAGTCATTCTCAGTTGAGTTTTGGTTAAAGCCATGTATTTGCCATTTACTAAATTTGAGTAATCTTTCAAGGTTTTTAATGTTTAGAGAGTATTTATTTGTCCTTTTCCTTTTTTTCTTTTCTACCCATATTAAATAGACACTTTTATATTAATTATTTCACACTCACAACTATTTTTTTCCTGTATAATCATTTATCACACATTTTGTTTCATATTATCTACTTATTCTCTCTCATATATATTTTTTTATTCATCCTCTGTCTTACTTATCTTCACATACTTATTTTCACATATTTGAAAAAGACATGGCATTTTTGACACATGTTATTTTTAACTAATTTTAACAAATAGTTCATTTTCCACAATTAAAAAAAAAGTTACTTATTGAAAAAAATGATGGAAAAACTTTATGGGTAGATATGCTCCAAGCCCTTTTTTTTAAATTGGCAATATAATTTTTTGTTTAATTTTTCTCTAGTTTGGAAGAAACTGTCAAAATTTGTCTGCACTACTACAAAATTTCATTAATGTGGCGCTCTTTTTAATAGATTTGAGCGCCATAAATATTGACGTCACTAAAAATTCTTGTGGCACTTTAAAAACTTTCTGTGTGAGCGCTATAGGAAGCTTTTTTTTTATTAGAAGCAATCAAAATTGATTGCCTCTATTGACTCTTGTGGATCTCAGTCAATCAAATATTTTTTTGATTGAACAGGAGGCAATGAATTTTTTTATATCGGAAATTAATTTTTTTATTCATTCTTTTTTTTTTTGTGCTTCCAGATTTAAATATAATTTAGGAGAAGGAGAAGTTGCGGTATATGAGCTTTCAGTACACTTTTTATTCCTTTTTTCTTCTTCAAGTAGATTTGAGAGCCGTATTTATAGAGTAAAAATGAATATGAAAAAAATTCAATTTTTATGAAATGCAACTCAAATATAAAATATAATATAAATATTTAAATTATTTCAGTCATTTTTCAGCATATGAAAATGAGAATAAGCTTAAAATTTAAAAACTTACAGTGTATGCAGAAAGTTTAAGAAGAGTGAAATGAAACTATAAGCACAACATCTGGAAAAAAAACTTAGTAAAGAAAAATAGAAAGATGAGGTTGCATATAATTTTAAAATTAGAAAAAGAGGAAAAAAGAGTATGTACTTAGGAGATCATTAAGATACGGATGGGTGGAGGTAAATGAGTGTATACCGAATGAAATAGAGAAAGAGGAGGAAATGGAAGTGGGAGTAGAAGTGGATATATACATGGAGAAAGAGAGGAGAGTGGGAACCAAGATGCTAGGGAAAAGGGAGAAAAAATTTAAGAGACACGAGATACTCAAAAATATGGGGAACATAATGAGCTGTTGTAAAAATGGGAGCGTAAATATAGTTGGGTTTGGGTGAGAAAAGAAAATTTAAAAAGGACTTCCTATAGCGTTGTTTTGAAAAAGTGACATGGGAATGAGAAGACAATTTTTTTTTAAAAAAATTGAACTCCTATGGCACTTGTTCAAAGAAGCGCCATGATAAGTCAATTGTTTTTTTTAAAAAAAATCTATCGTGATACTCATTTGAACAAGTACCACAATAAGTTAATTCCTTTGTTTTTTTAAAACAAAAAACAAAAAACCTATCGTGGCACTCGTTCAAATGAGTGCCATGATAGGTCAATTCTTTTTTTTTTTAAAAAAAAAAATAATTCACCTATTGTGGTGCTCCTTAGGTCAATTATTATTATTATTTTTTTAAAAAAGACATATCGTGGCGCTCCTCCAATCCCTCACTTCCTGTGGCACTCTTCTGATAGAGCACAAAGATACGTTCTTTTATTTTTGTTTTTAATAATTGACCTATCATGTCCCTCCTTTGAATAAGCGCCACAGGAAATACGTCATTTAAACTTTATTGTGTAGTAGTGCCAGTTGCCCTGAGTTAAAAACTTGATTGACTGGGTCAATATGATTTGCTAAAATACATGTTAAATCTAACTAACCGGTTTACTTTAGTTTTCAATACCATGAAAACGAGTCTTAACTTAATTACTTTGCTAAAACTTAAGTATTTTATAATAACTCACGATTGTATATGAAAGTTCAGCTTTATTCTGGTTCATAATTATTCAAATTAGTGGCACTAAATTTTACTTAATTGTACTCTAAATGTTATGCTAAAACTAAGCAAGTTCTAGAGTTTGCATTAATTTAAACTGAAAGTGAAACATATTTTTTTGGGTAAAAATTATTGAGATCAATCTCCTTTTCAATTAAATATCTCTTGGAAATTGCATCATAATATAATGTGTTACCTCTTGAAAATTGCATATATGCTCCCTCAGGTTCTTTTATAAAGCACTATTAATATAATCAACTTTCACTTCTTGTCGTAAGATTAAAACAATCTTTTCATTTTTTAACTCTATTATATACATACATTTATATTATTTAATCCTCACTTATTATTATTTTCTTTCATTTAATAATTTATTATCATTTTCTCTCATATTTTCTATTAATTTTCTTTATATATTTTCTATTAATTCTCTCTCATACATTTTATTTATAAGTAGGAGTATATTTAGAAAAGACATAATATTTTTAACATATTTATTATTTTTAATTAATCTTAACTACCAATTTATTTTTTACAATTAAAAAAAATGTTGCTTATGAAAAAGATAAGAAAAGAGTAAAAAAACCTATTCAGGTTGGTCTACTTTCTTCCAAGGCTGGTTCCAATTAATAGAAGTATCTTTCCAACCAAAAAACATAATGGGTTACGTGAGCATAATTGAAAAGTGTTTGTTTGCGATATACTCCCTCCTCTCTATAATACCTCCTCTCTATAATATAGGATATTTTTAAAAGAATGAGTTGATCCACAATATAGAACACTTATAAAATAATTAAAATTTATTTTCTAATTTTATCTCTATAAGTAATACTCATTTCTAATTTACCCGTTTATTAAAATTTTAAGCACATTTTTTAATAGGGGTATAAGTGAAAAAAATTATAATTTAAAACACATTAAATAAATTAACTATAATATATTATTTCTTTTGAATTAGTTGAATTACCCTGTATATTGGAAACCGGAAGAAGACATAACTTCTAACATTTCTCTGACGTTCTTCCACACCATCACGTGTGAACATAATTGAGAAGTATTTATTTTTTAATATTAACTAGCTAGCAAGTGTTAACACTTGAATTTACAAGTGGTTTTACATCGTGAGGAACCTAAAATGAAATAAAAGGTCTAAGATTAGTTTAGGCCAATTAATATTAGATTTGAGTACAGAGGTGGATGAGAGTTTATAATGGTGAACTCCATGTTTGTGTTATTTATCATGTTTGTTAAAAAGTCAACATATCTTATTACCTCTATATGGGCATATATAATTTGGATGTCCCAGTTGGAGAATATGAGATTTTTTGTGTCAGTAATATCATGCTGAAGTGAATGATAATTTCCACTATCAATCATTAGAGTGTAGATGGCCTTTGTAGAATTGAAGTATAAATAGATTCTGTTACAATCTAATTCTTTACACACCTTCAAACCTAAGTAGATTGTCAAAGCAAATTCTTGAGTTTTACAAGAAACCTACCAACTAGCTTCCTCTATGGTCACGTATAAGACCTCTTGCAACTGCAGTCCAATGTTGTCTAATGAACTGTCAACATCAATTCTGATGTAACATTTAGTTGGTAAGCACCATTTTGTCTTGAAGTCTACTTAAAAGATTGTAGACTTTATAATATAGTTTTCCGTGTTCAACCTCTTCCAAAAGCAAGTACTTACATGGATGGATTAACAACGCATGGTTGTTGCTTCTCCCTTTAAAGACCTATCGACATTTATTCTTCTAAATGATCCAACATATTAGTTCAAAAATTGTGTCCAACATCACTTGCTAAAGTAGGTTGATTCTGCATTATGGTGGTTGATCCAACATACTATCACTAAAGAAAATACTATGATATAGAGGGTTACCAATAAAAAGCCACGTAGAATTTATAATCTCACAATTTCTTAATATATGGAGAATGTATTGCTTTATGTGATACTCAAATAGGCACTCATTCTATTCACTAATTCCACAACTCGATCTAAATGAATTTATTGGAAGACTTTTACGAAACACTTACACCATGAAATAGTTTGCTATTTTTAAAATATAGTCAAATATTCATTCAAAGTGGGTCAACATCATTGTTTTCCAGGCAAAGGAGTGTTTATTTGGTTTATGGAAGACGAAATAGCTGATATCTGGTTGACACCTTTCCTCGCCACGTACTATCGTACCATTTAGTTTTAATGATTTTCTTTATTTCATTATTTTTTTTTAGAGAAAAAGATAAATAAATACCCTATAAATATAAAAAATCTTGAAAGATGAATCAAATTTAGTAAATGATAAATGAGGGGATGAAAATTAAGTTTTAGTTATTATCTATTGAGTTTGAATCATTCTTTATTGAGTTTTAGTCATTTGGTTTTAGTAACTATTTGTTCAATTTTAGTTATTCTTTGTTAAGTTTTGGTTAGAGTTCTTAATTTGTCATTTACTAAATTTGAGTTATTTTTTAAGATTTTAATGTTTAAAGGGTATTTATTTGTCTTTTTCCTTTTTTTTTTTGAATTTTTTTAAAAAAGGTGACTTGAGTCCAAATTTACCGGACCTATATTTGTTATTAAGCTTCAAAAAATGCTTATAAGCATTGTACCATAAAAAAGACAAGACCGGACCCTTATTTAGTTCAAAATAAGTGAAGAACTGGTTAGGAATCGAACCGACGAAAACCGGTTCCAACTGATAGGAACTAGTGTCAAACCGGTTTGGGCTAAAAAAAGGATGTGGCTCAATCATTAGAAAAGAATAAGCATAATTATAAGAATTATAAATGATATGAACATATTTTGAACAATTTTTAAAAAGATTTCCATGTTATTTATATAAGTTTAAAAAATATATTGATATATTGTCAATTATTTTATTATTATCATTTAAAATTTCTTTTGTTGTCATATGTTTTAATTTTCATGTCTTTATATTGTGTTATTTTGTTATTATCAACTAAATTATAATATTTTAATATGACTAACCTGACCTCCAGTTAGATCCCAATTAAAATATTTAACTTTAAAATAGAGTCACACCCAATGCTCATTGTCCGGTCTAATTTTTTGTTCCTTGTTTATAAAGATACTTATAGATTGTTCGACAACAATAAGGCCCTCACATATTAGATTTAAACTTACAACCTTATAATTATGATCTAACTCCTTAAATAACTAGATCATTGTCTGCTCAAAATTTAATTTCAATGAATTTCAACAATTATTGAAACGCTATTTAACGTCAACAGGATGGGGCATATATGTTCATTTAATGAGGGGCATTGGTGAATTTTACAACTCCTCATTTAATTGGCCTAGGAAGAAATTAAAAATGCCCCATTTTCGTCTTCTTGGGCAATTAATTCTCCCAATTCTCTAGAGGATTCTTCAATTAAGCCTAAAATTGCTTCAGCTACCTTCACCAAAAGTAATAATGAAGGCTGCAGGTCTGCCATCATTGCACAAATATATGGCACGTTTGGCTCACCCATAGGGAAGGGAAATCGGACGTTTTACTTCAAAACTGTTGTTTCCTATTGGGCTGACTCAATGGTATGTTTGGCTCACGGGGAGACTTCACTGAACTTATTTTAAAAAAACAACTTATCTCATAAGCACCCGTTGTTGCTTATTTGAGCTTATGGGAGAGATTTTTTGCTGTTTTTTTTCTTTTACTTTTTTTAAAATTTTATTTTCTATTTTTATGTTATAACTTACTCTTGCGGTCTTAATTATAAGACCCAATTAATTTTTATAAAGAATTTTAAAAAAGTTTATTACATTACTTAAAATATTAAAATTTATATTTTTTCTTTAAAATATTTTATTTGACTTATGAACTAATATATAATATAATAAAATGCAACATATGATATGATTAAGGAACTTATTTTATTTCCTTAACTTCTTCAAAAAAGTCAACTAGATCTTATAATTCGGACATGGTGTAGTATAAATATAACAATATATTTACATGTAATATACACTCCATCTGGTCTCAATTATAAGACTTAATTAACTTTTTTGGAGAATCATAAGAAGACTAATTACATTACTTTAAAGTATTAAAATTTATCGTTTTTCTTTAAACTATTTTGTTTGACTTATGAACTAATATATAATATAATAAATCACAACATATGATATTATTGATGTCTTGTTTAGTCATTTCCTATTATAAGTTACTTTTCAACATATTCAGCAAACAAGTTTTACTTTTATATAAGTAACTTATTTTACCGTGAATCCAAATAAAATCATATTACATAACCTGACTTTTTTTTAATCTTACTTTTCAATAAGTCCGATTACAAATAACTTACTTTTCCCATCATTAATCCAAACACACTCATATATTCAAAAGATAAAAAGAATCTCTTATTGTCATTGATGGATTTATTTCCAAGGGCAGCCTTTACAACATATCACATGAAAAAACTGGATTTAGGAGGTACTCCTTTCGGTGCTTAGTATAATTAGACTTATTTATTTAATTTGATTAAATTAAAAAAATAGTTAAATTAATTAATATATCTATATTTTCTAAAACACTATAATTATATCTCTGAACTGCTTTATTCACTTTCCTCCTTAATAGCTGTTGAAAGGACGTCAATATAATACAAAATACTACTAAAACAGTAAATTAGTGATGGAATTCCATCATATCCCCAAACCACATTAGCGACAGAATTCGTCACTAACTCATGAGTGATGTTATATATTACAACAGAATCATACAACTTTATTGTTAATATACTGTTTTTTTTAGTAGGTAGTTAAGATTAAATTAAAAAAAGATTGAAAAATATAAACAATAGGTATTTAGAACTAATTATTCTTTAAATAGATCCTAGAGAGTGTTTATATTCTTACATAAATGTATGTGAGCCACTCTATGCGATCGTTAACTCAGAATTATTCTCTTATAGAATCGAAAACTTAGAGGTTATTATTTTCTTAGAAAAGCAGCTCTCTCATATGCTTGTATTAATTAAATTTTATGGAGGCCAACTCTTTTCCTCTTGGTCCTTGTAACTTCATATCTTCCTGTCATTTAGTTACTCCTGTCTTTTATGTATCAAATGCTTCTTCCATAATATAATATCGATCATTTTATTAAAAAATTATGTTTTTATATTTTCTTTCCCCGTATGTGTGTGTATTCATAAATATCTTATTATCAATTAAATCTCCAACCAATTGGTGGCAGTGCTACGCCACGCTTGGATGAGATCTTAGGCTATTAAAGTTTATTCATCAATATCCTATTTTCCTTCCCCCTATATGTGTGTGTATTCATCAACATCTTATTATCAATTAAAGGGTTAAAGTGTAAAAATAATAACTAATTATTTTCATAGGATGATTAGCACAATTAACTATTCTTTATAGGATAAATTAAATTCATAGATAACAAATATATAATAATTTATCCATTAATAAATACAGTGGAAGACTAAATAC
This sequence comes from Acacia concinna, assembly GCA_037177275.1. NCBI lineage: Eukaryota > Viridiplantae > Streptophyta > Magnoliopsida > Fabales > Fabaceae > Acacia > Acacia concinna. Next base: position 3,847 of record JBAGKO010101612.1, on the reverse strand, counting down.
TTCTAGTCATTGCTAATTCTTGATCAGGAATTCAAATCATCGGATGAATGAACAACTGCAAAACAAACACTAGTTAGTTCGTCAGGACTCTTCTGAATGACTGTAAGGCATAGTGATGGGATTGTGTGATAGTTGTGGCCAGTCAGGGAACCTCAAGAGACTGTTAGGGTTTCCTTATCTAACGCTCTTTGTTTTGGTTGTGAACTTTTGCTTGCGTGTTTTCACTATCAGAAAACTCACTTAAATAGCTAAAACTAAACTCTAATCTTACTGGGCCTTTTAATTGACTAATGAGCTATATTCAGAGTATTTTAATTACCCTAATTTATAACTAGATGGTATAATAGTATTAATTACAATACTAACATTCTCCTACTTGGCCCATAACTGTATCTCAGTTTCCTTGTTAAGATCAATTAAGGATATATTACAAGAATCATGGCGGTAAGTCCTCTTAAGTCAAGTATTACCTTCCATGTATTACATGCAACACCCTTTCTTAATGGGTAAAACTTTAATGAATAAACGATCATGTTTATTTGGTTCCAAACATAATGTTCATTAATCTCATTAATAGATTGTATACAGATAGTGATTGAGATAACAAACTATAAAATTTATTTCATTGTATACCTCATCTAGAATACTGGAAGTCTGACCCCATTTGGGAGATGTGTAACACAAACTCATTTGGTTTCAATCCCTTAGTCAAAGGATCAGCTAGCATCCTTTGTGTTGATGTAATCAACCGAAATTTGGCCATACTCTCTCTTTTAAACTTTGGAATTTCAGTTCAACTCATCTGCTTCGACTTCCACTATATTTATTATTTGCGATGGCCACCGCAACTTTGTTATCACAACACATCTTAATTGGCCTAGAGATTATATCCACAATCTTAAGCCCTGTAATGAAGTTCTTTATCCAGATGGCTTGTGAACTTGCCTTGAAACAAGCAATGTACTCAGCATCACAAGTGGATAGAGCTGTTAGTGTTTGTTTGACACTTTTCCAGGATATAACTCCATTTGCCAATAAAAAGATGTAACTGGTAGTAGACTTGCTTGTGTCTATACATCATCTTCCAAGTTGTCTATTCTTCTGTATGTGAGCATATAGTGTATAGTGCCTTTTAGGTATCTAAACACTTTCCTTGCAGCAGTCCAATGTGCTTCTCTTGGATTACTTTGGTACCTACCCAGCATTACCAACAACAAAAGCTATGTCAGGTCTTGTGCAGACCTATACATATATCAAGCTTCCTACTGCTGATGCATATAGGAATTTTTTCATTTTCTTCCTCTGGAGTTCATTTTTGGGACATTGATCTAGACTGAATTTGTCTCCCTTTTCAAGAGGAGCCATATTATATAAACAGTTTTGCATCCTGAATCATTCAAGAACCTTGTTGATATAATTTTGCTGAGACAATCATAAAATGCCTTAAGCTCTATCCCTATAGACCTTAATGCTAATGACATAGGATGCCTCACCTATCCTTCATATCAAAGCTCTTGTAAAAAAATTGTTTCACTTCACGTAATAGTCCTAGATCATTGGTTGCAAGCAATATGTCATCAACGTATAAAATAAGAAAAATGATCTTGCTCCCACTAAACTTGTGAGTATATGCATTCATCCATGAAGTTCTCATTGAAACCAAATGATGTGATTACCTTATGAAATTTCAAATACCATTGTTGTGAGGTTTGCTTCAAGCCATAGATCGATTTCTTTAACTTGCATACCAGACCTTCCTTGTCCTTTGCAACAAAACCCTCAGGCTGTTTCATATAGACTTCTTCCTCAAGAACCCCATTGAGAAAAGCAGTTTTTACATCCATTTGGTGCAAATCCAAGTCAAAGTGCACAACCAATGCCATGATTATGCGAAAAGAATCTTTCGTGGATACAGGAGAAAATGTCTCTCTATAGTCGACTCCTTCCACTTGTGTGAATCCCTTGGCAACCAACCTAGCCTTATATTGATCAATGTTACCTTGTGAATCTCTTTTGATTTTGTAAACCCATTTACAACCAATGACCTTAGATCCACTAGGTAACTCCATAAGATCCCATACTTTATTGTTTTCCATGTAATTCATTTCCTCTATCATAGCATTACGCCATAGTTTGGAATCTTCACCCTTCATAGCTTGACTAAACGTTAATGGATCCTTATCAGTGCTAATGTCATAGTCATTCTCAACAGTGTACACTATGTAGTCACTAGGTAATGCTGGTCTCCTTTCTCTGGTTGACTTTCTTAATTCAACCTCTTAAGTTGGCTCAGGTGCTTCATTTGGGATTTCTTCCACCACAACTTGTCTTTGTTCTATATGACTGGGAAGTGGATAGATATGTATGAATCCCTTTCTATGCAACTTAGGGGTCATGTCCATATGATCATCATTTAATTGATCACTCCCACTGATCATGTCGTTCTTAAGAAAGACAACATTCCTAGATTCTACAAAGCTTTTAGAAGGTGGAGGAAAATAAAACCTATAACCTTTAGACATGTCCAAATAGCCTACAAAGTAAGCTCTAATGGTTTTAGGGTCTAGCTTCTTCTCTTGTGGATTATACACTCTTACTTCTGCAGGACAACCCCATACCTTAGGTGTTTTAAAATGGGTTTCCATCCTTTCCAGATTTCAAAGGGTGTTTTTGGCACTGCTTTTGAAAGGACCCTGTTTAATAAATACACAGCCGTCTTGAGTGTTTCTTTCCACAAGGAATGAGGTAGTTTAGAGCTACTCATCATGCTCCTAACCATGTCTAGTAAGGTCTTATTTAGAAAGATAATTCAAAAAGTTCCAATTGCTTTGACCGGGTCTCCCTTCCTACTTCCTGTAAGGACTTGAGCTTCATTGGGAAATGGAGCCCTGGTTCTTAGGAACCCCTTTACCTTTCAGCCATGCATTTCTCTTGTGGCACTCATTCTTCATGTTCCCCTTCTTCTTACAAAAAAAGCATATGACTTCAGTTTTCTTGATGGATGTTACAACAACGATCTTTCTCCTCTTCTTTTTCCTTATTGCTATTGACATTATTCCTGTTGGAACACTCAGCTAGATGAATTGCCCTTAGTGCTTCCCTTTCACTCATATTCACCCTTGTTTCCTCATGCACACACATGGACATTAGTTTATCAATTGTCTATTTCTCCCTATATGTGTTGTAGGAGACTTTGAAGGCGTCAAATGATTAAGGAAGGGAGTTGATGACCAGATGTACCAGGAACTGCTCACTTGGTTCCATGTCATAGGCTTTAAGTTGGGAGGAGAGATCTCTCATCTTCATGATGTGTTGCCTGGCTCCATCTGTGCTTGTTAGCTTCATTGCACATAGCTCTGACATGATGGAACCACCCATCTATTTGTTAGTTGGCTTGAATTGCTTGTCAATGGCTTCAAGCATCTCCTTATTAGTTTCACATTTGGGAATTCCTCCCCTAATGCTCTTGTGGATCCTGGTTTTGATAAAGGACATGCACATGTGATTGTATTTCTTCTAAAGCTCCTGCTGTTCAATCTCTCCAGTAGTTGACTTATTAGTAGGCTTAGGAGGTCTAGGTTTCACCAAAACAAAATGCATATTCATGAAGTCAATTTGGAAAATGTCCTCTCTCCAGTCAGGGTAATTGGTACTATCCAGCACAATCATAGCACTGGAGTAAGTGACAATGTTAGAGAAAGCAATTGCTGCAAAGTGAGAGTCAGATTGGCTCACAAGACAACATAAGAATAAGAGATGTTCACAAAATCTGTGCCTTAAATACATGTTATGCATAAATGTAAACATGTGATAAATATATAAATGTGTATCACTAAATTCAACCTGT